>VDFB02086081.1:328843285-328854223 GCA_007258455.2 Sequoia sempervirens | reverse complement strand
TTGTGATCAAGTTCAATATTACGATTTTAGGAGTCTTAACGTTGGAAATCATGGTAAAAAATAAAAAGTAATTTAATAAGTTTTGGAATTAGCATTTTAAACTATTTTTGGGTCATTAACTTTAGACTATCTTCTCTTTTAGAGGGAGTGGTTCCGTGCCAAATTTTTTGGTGTAAAATATCAGAATTATTAGATTATGTTACATGTCTATGACTAAAAATTATTGGACTGTGAGTTTGATATTTTTTGAAGATCTAAATAGTCAAACTTGGTAAAAAAAAATCATGTCAGATAATATTAGTCCAGAACAAAATGAAGAGACACTTGATAGATTATGGGCTAGATTGAAAAGAAAGGGGTTGATAAGAAATATTGTGTGCTTGAAACAATTACAGAGCTTAAAGGCAGAGATGACTTTTTAATCTAACTTGGTGAAACATTGTAGGCACCATGATCGCGTTGAAGGGTGCATTATAGATCCATTGGTAAGTTGTTCGTATATGTGTTTATATTAATTGAATTTGTAAATGTTTATATCATTTTAACATTATATATATATATATATATATATATATATATATATATATATATATATATATATATATATATATATATAATCACTTGATCATGATCATGGTTTATTTGTGTTTATAATTATTATAAGGGTGGGGCGACCTAGGGAAGATGATCTGGATTATTATGACCCAAAAAATATGGTTTTGCAAGTGGATGAACATGGAGCTGTGAATATCGAAGATGAAGTTAATGATCCTATGGAAGAAGATGATCATGTGTCAGAAAACACAGTTGAAGATGATGGTACAAATAGATTGATCCATGACACATTTAGTGGCAGAGCTGATCATGATGATCAAGATGACTTTGATGATGTTCATGATTTACCTATACTTGAGAAGGCATATGAGCCCCTTTATGAAGGCTTTGAAACAACTCTTCTCTCTGCTGTATTGTTGCTGTTGAACTTGAAGGTTATGAATGGTTTATCAAACATAGAAATCTCATGGATGTTAAGGTATGTCATATATGTCATCTGTTTTCATCTATTTTAATTGTTGTTAGTTCATCACTAGTAAATAAAGGTTGAAACATGTACCATTACTATTCTTTATATGAACAAATTATTTTTTGTTGTAGATTGATTGGTGAATCTTTGTTACCACCATCAAATATTTTATCTCGATCATACCGAGATTTATGTGCCATTATGAAAGATATCAAAATGGAGTATCAAGCAATAGATGCATGTCCCAATTGTTGAAAAATGAGGTGTTTTCTTAGCTTAATACTCTATAAAACTTCAAAATTGCTGTTCTAAGTAAGTCTTTTCTTTGTTACATAAATTCTTTGTGGATGATTATCTTGATTAATCCATTTTACTTTTGTAGAATGTAGAGAGAATTATTTAGAAGAACTAGACAGGATAATAGAAGGATCACACAAGATATACCGTGGAGAAACCCTTTCGGGAAAAAACTCCACCAAGAATTATTCTATTATTCAAACTTTGAATTACAATAGCTCCAATTCTTTCTTGAGAATGCTTCTTCTATTTTTACCAATCTTCTTCACACCTGCAATAACAATTATCAAAACTCTATTCAACTTGAATGAGATATAGAGACAATATGCAACCTTGTAATCTCCAAATGGTGATAATTACAATGCATAAGATCTTGAAGCCCTTGAAAAGGTATGCCATATTCCTTCAAGTAGAGTTATTCAATGAAGACTAAAGCTTACAACATGTGCTTCATGCATTTGAGTGTTCCAAACTGAAGCTACAACTCCTTCACTTCGGTGATAATTCCAAAGCTCTTCCTCAAAGTTGGCGCCCTTAAGTAAAGCCACTTAACTGAGCCTTCAAAAATATCTTATCATGCATAAGAGGTAAATCCAATAAAGCATCTTGGGTGCCCAAGTTGTCTCCAAGTGCTTTATAGTTAACTGAAACATTTACTCAACACCATTTCCAAAGAATGGTCATTCCTTGTTAACTGGAGGTAGTCCCTTTTATCTGTCATACAACTCAATGTTATTAGCCATGCATTACAAGTTAACTGAAGCTAACTACATGCAACTAAAAAATAACCAACATGCATGCAACATGCACTTGCATGCAACTGAAGATAACTGAACCGAACTAAACTGAACTGAGCTGAACTGAACTGAACTGAACTAAAGCGATTGAGACTAAGCCTTAAACTAGAATTAGAACTGAACTTAAACTAAACTTCAAACGTACAACATCAAATCCTAACTTCTAGGATCTTTGCGTTGCATTTAGGGGTGTTAACTATTACTCAGGTATGGTTAACTGAGCCTGAGTGAGTTTCACCTTACCATGTGAGTGTCCCATGTGTCCCTATTATTTAGGAACTTAATATGGACGCCCTCACATGCTTCTTACATTTAGAATTAATTACAAATTTCAATAATCATGATTATTTCATCAAATATTAATCTCACAATAATCTTAGTGTTGTTGAACACATTCCTAGAATCAAGGAGATACATGAAATAATTAATGTTTAGGATTTTGCAATTTAATGGCAACCCTTTGTACCAATGATCGCTATTATATATCATAAACAACAAAATTTTAGCGAAATTTAAAATGTCATATAGGTAGATATCAAATAATAGATCAACTAACAAAGGTACTGTAAAGGTTCTTCGTTATATTCCCATTATTCCGATGCAACAATTATTTAGGTCGCGAGAAAGCTTGGCATAATTATTGATTACACCATGCAAGGGAATAGGGGCAGTCAAGAAATTTAACGTGAATGCCTATGAATGGATTACGCATTTAGAGGACATGGAATGGCCACTTTAAGGGCACCACCTGTGTCTTAACTTTTTCAAATTACGAGAGTGTCAATCCATTTGGAAACTAAGATTTATTTACTTTCGATTAATGACCTATTTTTTGTTATCAACAATAACATTCCTATGGATGAAATAAAGGG
This sequence comes from Sequoia sempervirens, assembly GCA_007258455.2. NCBI lineage: Eukaryota > Viridiplantae > Streptophyta > Pinopsida > Cupressales > Cupressaceae > Sequoia > Sequoia sempervirens. Next base: position 328,851,233 of record VDFB02086081.1, on the reverse strand, counting down.
AAACTTTGCATGTTGTCAATAATTTCCAGTGCTTATGTTTACATCAATTTTATTTAATGTAGAGTATTAATGCGGGTTGCTTGATGAGCCAAAAGTGGCAATATGATGGAGTATGTGGCTAACAACTGTTTTTACCAAAATCGATGATGAAATGAAAAGGGTTTAAGGAAATTCTTAGCTTTCTATCAATATAAATTATACTTTTACTTTGGGAATTTAATAAGTAATTATTATTTATTTTCTATAAATTATGACTAAAGGATCGTGATTGATAGGGTGATTGAAAAACATCTAGCTTTCAGCAATATCATTTTTTGAATCAAAACATGTACATTCTATGCTGCAAAATATGGGATTAAAAGAAAAATTGAATTTCCTTGGTTTTGACAAATTAGATGGTCAAACATAGAGTTTTATATTTTTTCAAAATTTAATAAAATTCATAATTAATTATTATTTTAGATGGAGTAAAATACAAAAAATATGCATCACATTGGGGCATGAGTCCACTACTTATATCTAAAATATTATAAAAAAATATTATCATTTTATTGTGGTTAGAGTGGTTAGACAAACACCTACTTCTTATTTTTTCCCTGAAATTTAAGTACCACTGCATTAAAATTTTAAATTTTCACCAAATATATATATACTTTCTTTAAACAAACCTAGTAGTTTAGAAAATACATTCAATTTGCTACAAATTCTATTCTTACATATTTTTGAAATAATATAGATAACTTATTCAAATTTTTACATCAAGTTGCCTAACTCTATTTTTTCTAAATTTTTTGCCACTTAAGGCCCTATTTTTTCTGTGATGATCCTGCACATACCTAGTAGCATCTCATTTGTCTTATTTGTTGTATAATGACTTATATTTTTTTCATTCAATAGTCATGTACATTAATTTATATATATTGCAGTAAAATGGTTATAATAATTATGTAATGTTTATGTTGATTCAACTAGGTGAGTACCAAGTTAAAGATATGAATGTATATATCAAGCCTCTTATCGATGGGTTACTAAAATTATGGAATGGCATCACTATGTATGACATCTCTAGACCAATAGGACAAAGACAATTTCAATTCCATGCAATGCTTGTATGGATAATTCATGATGCCCTAGGGCTAACACATTTTGTGGTATGTTATAACATTCGACTGCATTTTAACAATATTTAATTTGATGAAGTGGATATCATGCATGTTTTTAAAATAATCTATTCATTATATATAATTATAAAATTTGACATATTTAATCCAATTGTATATCATCTTGCAGGTCTTCAAACATAGAGAAATTTTGCATGTCCAATTTGTGGTCCAAAGATGAAATCTCGTCATTCAACAAGTTTAGGAAAGCAGGTGTTTGATGAGTATAGACACTTCCTCCATAGAAATCATAAGTATCGAACTACTGAAAAATATGTTTTCAATGGGAAAGAAGAGAATACATCAAAACCACGAAGAATGTCACCTCGCCTATGGAAGTTGGAATATAATAGAATTAATCGTCAAGGTTATACATTGGAACAAATTGTTTATCTATCATATATGATATGTTTTGAATTTATATTTTTATATTGTGTTGTGTTTACTCATGTTGTAATTGACAATGATTTTCGTTAATTTTTTTAACTTATATGTATGCTTACCATGAAGGTCATCAGGCCATTAATGGTTGGATTCCACGGGGACTAAAAAGAGAGATTTATCCCAAATAGTTGGTTGGTTTGCCACACTATGGCTTGACTTTAAAATTATTAGTTTGTTTATTATTTTCGGAAGAATACCTAACATAAACATTTATATGGAAAATATTGGATGGAATTGCATGACAAAGAAAAATTATTGTCAAAATTTGTAGTATTCGAGGAAGCTAATCATGTAATAAAATGTCATTCAATTAAATGTGATGGAGACCAAATTAATATAAGTGCCCTTCCTTGGTTATTATGACGACAAAGCAATTGCTATAAAGAGTCGATACGTAATTTGATTTAAGAGATTTATATATGAACATAAACAATATAATATGAAACAAAGAAAGGTGAATTTAGATTGAGAGTGAAAATGCATGATTGGCATACCTTCATTAAGGTAATTATTCTGGTATATTATATACACTTGTGTAATGCATGTACTTTTCAGTGTATTGTGTTTACTACTTTTGGAAAAGTAATGAAAAGATCATTTTATAATTGTTGCAGTGCGTTCTACCTCTATCTCTCCCAGACAACTTTGACAACAATGTCAAGCAAGTTATATATGATCTTGGAAAATACATGAAGTAAGTATGGATATTTGTTCAATTCCTTGTATACATCTTATAATTTCCATTTGTTTTACTTGTTATGTAATATACTATATATTTTGTTAAATCTCATTAATATATTTGCTCCTTGAATCACTTGTATATGGTTGTCATCTAAAGAAATCCATAAAGAAGATATAAATTATTGGAAGAGAAAAATTCCTCGTCTAATGTGTGAAATGCAAAAGTGTCTACCTTCAACATTTTTCAATGCACAAGAACACTACCTCATACACCAAGTTGAGGAGATTGAATTGTGTGGACCTGTACACACAAGGTCAATGTGGATGGTTGAGAGGCACTTGGAATTTTTGAAGGCTTTGGTTAGACAAAGAGCACATCCTGAGGGTTCTATGGTGGAGGGATATATGGTATACAGAACCATGGTGTACATTAGTGAATATCTTCCTAAGTTTACAACAAAGATCCATGTAGATCGCATTTGGGATCCCAACTCCATTAACAAATTCAAAGGGGAGTACCTATTGGGGAAAGGTAGATTGAGGAAAGTGAAAGGTAATTATAAGATGGTCATGGAGATTAATTGGAATGAATTTTACATATGGTTTTTATGTATATTGTACATATTTAATGGGTATGTGAAGGTTAATGGTGGGCCAAAAAGTGGCAATGAGGAAAAAACACATCTTTCATCGACCAAAAAAATGCGAAAAGAACATGTTGACTTTTTTTAGGCTCGGGTGTCACCATACCTAACACCAAACCTATTTTTTACAAATCAGATATCTGATGCAAATTAGATATCTGATTTGGATCGAATATCTGATTTGTAAAAAGCATATATTAAAAACTTCTATCTCTCTTTTGAAGTCATTCGGCTGAGAAGAACCCGCGGGTGCACAGTGCATCCATTCTTCGCGTAATAGATATCTGATATAGGCTAAATTCAATTTGGAAAGGTAGGTTTTTTTATTTTTATTTGATTTGATTCAATTTTGATTTAGATTTGAATAATTTCATATTGTTTTTTGTTGATTTTCTTAAAAATAGGGTTTTTGATTGAGTTTTTGTGAAAAAATTGAGTTTAGAATAGATTTTGATATAAAAAATGAATGTTTTTTGTGGATTTTTTTTCACAATAGGGTTTTTGATTGAATTTTTATGAAAAAATTGAATTGAGAATGGCTTTTGATAAAAAAATGAATGTTTTTTGTGGATTTTTTTTCAAAATAGGGTTTTTGATTGAATTTTTATGAAACAATTGAGTTCAAAATAGATTTTGATAAAAAAATGAATGTTTTAATGGATTTTGATTTTAAAATAGTGTTTCATTTATATTGTCTAATTTTAGATTAATTATTTTTTAACTTTAATCAGGCATTATGGCTGCTGAGAATGAAAATGCACAAATTCCACAGTTGAAAATGAAAATCCACAGCTGAGAATCAAAATGCAGAAATGCCAAATGCTCCACCACCTCCACAACCATCAATTGAATAGTTAATTCATGAAAAATTGGAGCAATTGAGGGGAATTTGTGATCTTTATAGGAAAATCCCTTGATTATCCCATATGTCAACCACATTGATAGGAATAATTACAAATGTAGAAACCCTCTCCACCCAACATAATGCATTTCATTCATGGCAAGAAACCATGAGGCAATATTATGCATGTGAAATGTCTTATGATGATGTGAAAGATCTCCAAATAACAAACGTCCAAATAGCCTCTTTATTTATTAACCCCAACATTGGTTTGACAGTTAATGTTAACAAGCCAAAACTTTCTATAAAATAGTGCACGCATAGGGGCATAGTAGATAACTTTTGGGATCGTTGGTGTATGGTTTTTGATAAACCACCCAACAACAATCTTGATGTACCTTTTTACTTTATTAAAAAATTATATGCTGAGTTTTTGTTAGGGCATCATATCAATTACTTTGACATTAAACCCTTCCAAAGCGTTGGTAGAGGTATGCCTCAGGATAGGCCAGGGGCAGCTAGAGTAGTTAGGCGCCCACATGTTCCCCATCCTCCCCTTCCTCGGCCACCTCCAGTACAACATCCAAATATTATGCAGGATGTAGCCACACAAACTATCTAGGCCATTCACTCTTTGAGTGGTCTTTTGGTTTCCCATGCTTCTTCAGTAGCTCAGCCATAGTCTGGTGATCTTGGCGATGGATCCACTGTTGCTGCATTATCCTCCTCGGGTCCACATATTTGTGTGCCACATCTTTGCAATACGTGCCAACAAATATGTTTGGGTCCTATTATACAACCCCTTGAGCATCCATTAGACACTTCTGATTATGACATCCAGGATGTGGAGATTATAATAGATCACATGCATGGGAGTCGAGTACACCCTACAGAGTCCTCTCTTGCTAGAGAGGTGGACATTGGAGTATTTACACAGGTAACATTTAAGGTGTAAATTCATAACTTGCATTTTTAAAAAAATTAATATTAATAAGAGATAGTATCAAGTACTAATATTTATTTACATGGTCTATTTAATAGTTAATGTCTGAGGAGGAGCTCACACAGGTGACTGATAGCACCCTTAGGGCCATTTCATTTGGCCTCGACACGCACACAGTATGTATTTTCTCACTCACTCATTTACATTTTTTTACTGTATATTTGCTTGTCATTTGAATTGCCAATAATGAAATTATATATTAACTTATATGTTTATTTTACTCTCTGCTTGTAGCAAACACCTAGTGCAAGTGAGGTGCGACGCTCTCCAGACTATGGAGGCACAATGTTGGATAAGGGAAAGGTAATTGAACTCAAATTTGATTGAATTAAAATTTATAAGATCTTTTATTGATTATGCATACATTGACATAGATTCATAGTTTCATATGTACTTGTCATTTTTATGTATAGGCGGTTGTGAGCTATACATCATTGTTGATAAGTTCCACAACACCCAAAGGAGTAGGTATTCAAATGCCTGAAGGAGGACGTGTTGAAACACCTCAAGGGGGAGGTGTTGAGACACCTAAGGGAGATACAGAAAAAGATCAACCTAAAGAGGTATGTGTTTATTTTATTTTGTGCTTGGTAAATATGTTCTTATTACTGACAATTCTATGCTAACTTGGATCAATTTCATGCTTTTGTTCACATATATAGATTGATGTTACAAAAGTTGGTTTAGTTAGTTCTTTGAGAGGGGTATATTCTAGGACTTCTGACCCTTCAAAGAGACGTATATTTCAGGTAATCAAGATTTGAATTTCAAAGTTCAATTATAATTCAATGTGTATTGATTTTTATGTTAATTATTCAATTTTAAATTATATAGTATAACTAATCTGAATTGTGGTTTGACTTTTTCTTGTGCAACTACCTTCAAAGCTAACAAGTGCTTCAAAGAGGCTCCATTTTGATGATCCACCAGTAGTTTAGGATGAGATAGACATTTTGGCATGTAAATTTTGAATAGATACTGAGATGGCATATGACACATATTGTAAAACTTTGTTTGAGTTGGCGTTGATGCCATTTTTGTGTATGAAAATACACTTGATTATTGGATAATTTGATATATATAGAAGTTGACAATCGAAATTTAGTTTCCTCCTCATGTGCATGATTAAACTCTTTGAAGCAATGGTTAAATATCAATGTACAATAGCATAAAAAGAATGGTTAAATATTATGTAGTTTATATTCATATTGCTGATTACATTGCATTGCACATCTTTCAAACTCAAAGCATTATTTCACATTGCATAAGTAACAACTAGATACTCATATGATTAACCCTACACCATCTGAGTTTCTTCTTTGTCAACTTTCCCATGCCTTAGTAAATTTGGTGGTCCATTTGTAACCATCAATTTTTTTATATAACATAAATTCGCCTTTTTCAAAAAATTAATATGGCTAGACTCCCATATGAATACTAATAATATATCATATGACCATTCTTCATATACTTACTGGCACTTTGTGTCTTCTTAGATGAGCAAAAAGTTGTTTCCCAACTACCTCTACCTTCATCAATGTTCCATATTTTAATCATTCCATCCCAAGATGTTGTGACCATTTGTTGACTAGAAGATTCAATTATTTGCAGGCATGAAATGACATCATCATGCACTTTGACCTAGAAATTTAGGAAAAGAATACTATTAAAAGCTGTGAGCTCTGTGAAAAATAGATTTTTATCTGACTGCAACACCATCTAAATATGGATTCTTTTAGAAAATAAAAAGCAAGACATAACTTTTAAACAAATAATTTAATCACAATGTATTTTTCACAAAGAAAATTTGTATAAACCGCTTCTCCATAATGGCTAGTATAGAAATAATTGCATTGGTAGAACAAAACTCCAAAACATTTCTGATTTCCTTGATTAATTGAATCTTAAGTAGAATCCCCATAATAATTATGTTTTACATAAACTAATAGGAAAACAACATTGCTTGGAAAGTGCATCTCTAATATTTTATGTTCCTTGTACAATAATTTAAATACATTTGAAGAAGCTATATGAAAATATAGCTTCTTAAATTCTTCTTTAATTTGAAGGTTAGTTTTGATAGTGAGTAATTTATTTCATAGATGGATTTTAGCTTTTGCTTGATTGTTGTGCACTGTACTTTCTTCTATAAATAAAATGAGATATGCTAATGCACATTTTCACTATAATTTCTCTATTTTCTTCCTCAACATATCTCTCTCTTGGGCTTTGATACAACCCTGTCAGGGCCTGTCCTAATCACATTTAGCCCAAATCAAAAAGAAAATTTCATGCATTGCTTCTCCCTACACTAGTAGACCCTGGCTGGAGGTTTTATTTGATATTGTCAACAAACATACATCTGGTTGTCTGAATGAATGGGGTAGTTACAGCCTTCCCAATCAAGAGGTCATGACTTGTCAAAACTGATTAAAGCAATTCAAGACTTATGTCATAGGATGAGAACATTTGACCATAGGCTCACTGATAAATGCAATGATCCTTAACTAAATTATTCATACAAATTTCTTAGATTTGGAATAATTCAATGAAAATCAGCCAAAACATTTAAACAAGATATTTAGATCTAAAACATTCACGGATGATAAATAGATCTACACATATAAGTTGGTTGGAATAGAGTATTTAATTCAAATAACTCACTTCATGATTACAATTTTTTTGCTTCAATTGTTTGCTCATAACCAAGATTACAATGATCAAAAAAAAATTTAGAAAAATATTGGGATGCTGAAATCCATTATGCTTGGCATATAGATGCAATGTTTGTGTGAAATTTCCCTCACAAATCCAAACAAGTTTCATCCTCCAAACTCTAGGAAACCAATGGGGTTTCATCAAAAAATCTCCATAACCTAAGGGTTTTTGTCCTTAGATTCAACAAGTGAACACAAGTGTCTGACTTTTCAATTTTGGATTTGTTGAGATGATGTCCAAAGATTATCCAAACTAATGAAGTTTTATTCCTTATATAGAGGTTGAAGGCCTAACATGGGTCCAAAGTTTCTTGCCATTTTCTCACATTCAAATTTGGGCTCATTAATTGCATTCTTGGTTAGTCGTGGTCATGGGTGGAGTCTATTCAAATGGTGAGGTTTTGTGAAAGTGCATGCTTGAGTGTGGAGATCTAGGGAAATGATTGATTTAAGTTCAA
>VDFB02086081.1:328816815-328843185 GCA_007258455.2 Sequoia sempervirens | reverse complement strand
CACTCCATCTATCTCTCTCCCCTATACCCTTACCATGAAACCCTAAACCCTTATAACCCTCTACCATAAACCCTTAACCCTTAAACCCTCTACCATATACCCTAAACCCTAAACCTTTAACCCTTAAACCCTCTACTATCTACCATTAATGCTTAGGTCTATGTGTACACAAATTAGATATCCGATTCAAATCGAATATCCGATTTGAATCGGATATCTGATTTGAAGAACTAAAATCATACCGTTGCAAAGCATCATAAATTTTTAGAATGAATCAGATATTAGATTATAATGGATATTGGATTTGTGGGCCATAGAAAAGCCCCATGTGGGTCATTTTGTGCATTCCAACGGACCCTACATTCTGTTTGCACCCTTCATTCTATTTGTAGGTGACAAACACGCGGTTTTAGACAGGAAGGGACAAAGATCAACTTTTTGAAGCATTTTCTATTGAAATTTGTCATAAGGAATGATTTTTTAGCATCTTTTATGAGGTATAATGGGGAGCAGCAGTCGTCGAAAGCAAAAACGTAAGAGAAAGCTTACAAAAGAAGAAATTGAAGCATATAGACAAAAAGATAGAGAAAGTCATAGGAAGAGAAGACAAGGTATGTTAAATATTGGTGAACCTAACCCCTGTGGTCTTTCAAGTGAAGAGGAAATTGAAGATGTTCAAGGTGACAATATTCAAGGTGAAAATGTTGGAATTGAATATGTTGAACATGATATTCAAATTAGGAATGAAATTATTGAAATTGATAATGAAAATGTTCAAGGTAAAAATGTTGGATTTGAAGATGTTGAACATGATATTGAAATTGGGAAGGAAAATATTGAAATTGATAATGAAAATGTTCAAGATGAAAAATGTTGGATTTGAATATGTTGAACATGATATTGAAATTGGGAATGAAATTATTCAAATTGATATTGAAAATGTTCAAGGTGAAAATGTTGGAAATGAATATTTTGAACATAATATTGAAGCAAGTGTAAATTATGTTTCACCAAATTACATGAGAAATGAAGAACCTTGTATGGGAGAAAGACATATTCCAATTTCAAAACCATCAAGAACCCCTAAATTGTTACTTGAATTTGATGAGAATATTATAAACAATTTTGAAGGCAAGAGGTCAACATGAACTGTTCGGTTGTGGGCTAGAAGAATTTTCAACCAATATTTTAGTGATAAGACATTGATCGAGCAATGCCAACTTTTTGCACAATTGCTAAAGATGCAAAAGATGAGACCTTTGCTAGCCAAATTGAAGATTCATGTGAACAAGAAGACTGAAAATAATTCTATTATTGTCAAAAATATTTTTAATGCTCTCAATTCTATTGGAAAAAGTAACAAGGAAAAGGATAAGAGAGCTGCTCGGAGAGTCATTACAACTTCCCTAGTAAGCCATCAATTGAAAAAGGCTTTCTTTATGAGACAAACTTGTATTGATTTTTCCATAAATCATAAAAATTTGGATAGAGCACTTGCAAGAAGAGAACGAATAGATGATCCTCTTGAAAATGATACATGGTCTTTTGCCGGGAGGCTTCCACGTGTTCATAAGAAGCTAACCGATAATGTAAAGCAAGTAATTCAACAATTTTGGCATGATAACTCTAGAGTATCACCCAATGCAAAGTATGTTTTAAAGTTAAGAATTGGCAATCGAAGACCATACACCACATCCTAAACATTTCTTGGAATCAAGCCAAACAATGTTCAAAAAATTTATTGAAACACATAAAAATATGGAAATCTCGCAAAGGACTTTTGAGGGTTTGAAGCCATTTTATTGTGTGCCTCTTAAGATTCGTAATACTTATTGCAAATACCATGTGGAGTTTTCAATGTACCATGAGCTATTATGCTATATCTGTTCTACTTTCCATACTAATGAAATGTTGCAGGAGTGTGGTGCAATGCATCTTCCAAAATCATCAAGGGACTTGCTAGATCTATTTTTATGTTCTAGAGATGATGGTTGCTTTTTCTATAGAAATGATTGTTTAAATGCAAAGTGCTCACAATGTGGTGGCTTATCAAAGTTTGTTCAATATTTTCATGAGAGTTCCGAACATGAATTTGGAAAGAAGCTTGTTGAGAGAAAGAGATATGAGATAGTCAAATATACTTTGCAAAGTAGAGGTGAAGGTTCTAGATGTGAGTTGGTTACAAAAGAATGTATGGTTGCTGATTTTATTTCATATTTTAAGGACAATATTTTCTACAAGTATGCAAGGAATAGTCATAGGTCTCAGTGGTTGGATCAACAGTTTAGGATGTGTAAGGACTCTTTTTTAATTGGCACTATTATATCAGTGGTTGGCTTTGTAGAAAACTAAATATTGCAACCACAAAATGAGGTACAATCTCAGTATTACAATTCCATTCAGATTGCTATTTTTGTCCACATAACATTTAGGCATGCATCTGATAGTACAGAGGAGGATCGAAAGATAATCAAAGAGTATCATTTTTATATGAGTGATGATAGATCTCACTCGTCTGAGTATGTCCAACATTGTTTCGAGAATTTTTTTGAGTTCTTGCAGGAGCATGATATAGCATTGGGCCAACATCTAATTTGGTCAGATAATTACATAGGTCAATTAAGAATGCTCGTATGTTTTATTGGTTGAGTAGAATGCATGTAGAGAGGGGTCTACCTCATATTTGGAATTTTTTTGAAGCTGGACATGGGAAAGGGGAGCATGATGAAGCAAGTGCATGCGTAAAGAGAGCTCTAGTTAAGGAGAAATTGAAGATTTCAGGAGCAAAATTCAGCGATGCACGTTCTATAGTTGATTGGTGTAGTTCAGCATTGTCACAGGGAGGGACACTTGATTCAACAGTGCATAGATTATTTTGGTTCGTTGAGGAAGGTATAGTGGGAGGTAGATTAGATTGTCATACAATCAAAAATTCTTCAAAGATGCATTCATTTCGAAGCTCAGATGTAAGCACATGGACCATTTGGACACGAGAGTTGGATTGTTTTTGTTAGAGTTGAATTCAATGCGAGTGGGATCAATGCGAGTCAAGTGAGTGGGTGGATACATGGGTACCACAGTATCTAACTCCTTTATCTCAAACAATATCCATGATAAATGACACAATGGAAATTTCAGTTGATTACAACTTGCTTTCAGATCTACTACAGCTAGGATATATTTTTGTAGTTGTTGCACCACAGGGGAATGAAGAGAGATCAGACTATTGGTTGGCTCGATGTGTGCAGGTAAAACATAAGCTAACAAAACTGATGGACGATGATGATGGTTTCATGTATCCTACAAGTTCAGTTGTGGTTGCAGGAACTTGGTTGCGAACATACATGATTAGAAAGAATGGCATACCTGCATTTGAAGACTACGAGAAACACAAAACCATTCTCACGTATTCACACCTTGTTATAGCAATAAATGTTACTTGTTGTTGAAGTATCATGCCAAACCAAAGACAAAACAACTATGGACACTTAGTAATGTTGATCATGAAGCAATATTGGATACTCTTAAGCAAAGAGATGACCCTTCAGGCACACTTGAATAGCATTTTCAAGAATGGAAGGTAGAATGCTTATGTTCATTATGATTAAGTTCATTAGTGTTCTTTATTTATACTTGATATTTTATATACTATTGCAATGTAGGTGTCTTTAATAGTGATATTTTGTATGCACTTTTGCATATTTTTGGCAAGATTGATCATGGACCTGCTGCAACAATAGCCAGCTCTGATCCTTTCGAAGAGGTATGCATCTTTTATAGTTTGCATCACTAGCTCATCATCATTCAAGTTGTTTAGATTAATATAGATACATTATTCTAAGCATATTTTCTATTGTGACAATATAGATTTCTCATTTTCCCACTTTTGCAATATTCCTTGCACGATTGATCATGGACCTGCTACAATAATAGCCAGCTCCAATCCTTTCGAAGAGGTATGCGTCTTTTATAGTTTGCATCACCAACTCATCATCATTCAGGTTGTTTAGATTAATATAGATATGTTAGTCTAACATCTTTTCTATTGTGACAATATAGATTTCTCATTTTCCCACTTTTGCGATATTCCGCATGATTGATCATGGACTTGCTACAAAAATAGCTAGCTTTGATCCTTTCAGAGAGGTATGCAATAGATTACAACAATATAGATTGGTTATTCTAAGCATCTTTATAGTTTGCAATACCATCTCATCATATTTTGTGTCATTTAGAATAATATAGATTGGTTATTCTAAGCTACCTTGATGGTTTGTATAGGTGCTTGTCAGTGCAGAACATGAACATACTACTATTGTTGAAGACTGTGCCCTGAATGCCTCTAATAGGAAAATTTTGTAAAATTTGAATTCTCAAATTGGAAACAATGTAAAATGGTCATAATTGTGTGTGGGCATAGTCTATACCTAGTGATGTTTTTTGAAATATGGGTCAAATGTCTGGCATTGTATAAAGGGTATGTTTAAAATGTGAAGGGGCCTATATTTTGGAAACTCATATATTTCGTAAAGGGGTCTATTTTTATACTTAATCGAGCTACAACCAAAGGTTTTCTTCCTGGTTCTTTCCTGTCAGTATGCTCATTTGAACTAGGTTTTGTAATATTTCCCATTTATATATAATAAATTATAGTGGCTTGCAACTTTTTCTCCTCAAACCCAATTCTTTAATTCACAAGGGTGACCTCATAGTCACAAACCTATTCCCTTTCATTTTAAAATTCAAAATTCAAACTTTTCGCTAAGTGGTGTCATTCACCCACTTTGAGTTGACTAAACACATGTTTGGCATAATTTGATGGTATACGCTAGCATTAATAACATACAATATATTCATTATAATCATGAAAACATTCATTTATCTTATAGCATTGGAGCAATTAATAGTGAGACATTTTGATTCAATGCAATAAAAATGATTAAAAAATTTCTAAATACCACCAAGTCCCTAGATATTCAAGAGTAGATGCAAAGATAAACATTCATACAAATGGAATCCAATTGTAGAATCTTTGTTTTCTTGGCAATTTATTTGCTGCCCCAAGGTTTTAGGGGTCTATGTGGTGTTTGAAGGTATGTTGCTTTGCATTTTTGGGCTAATTGAGTAGCCTATTCAAGGGTGAATGTATACGAAGTCAATGCTGGTCCAAAGGAGTCTATGTTGTGTAACTTGGATATGGGTGTTTGAATCAGTCATGTTCGTCTGGTGTTTTGGAAAATTGTGGAGTAATTGGACAAAAACTAGTTTCTCACTATTACAAGGGTTTAAGCGGGTTAAAGAGGGAAATGTATATTTAGTTGCTTGTCAATTTTTAAGGGAGTTTTGGACTGTCCAAAGAGGTTAGAATAATCTTGTTAGATGCCTCAAATAGGCAGGTTGCAAAGAGTTTGTGATTGTGCCCTTGTGTCTGCATCAATTTTTCACCTAATTTGACTCGATCCAATGTAGCTCGGAGTGATTCAGCATATTTGGGTGCAAGAGATAACTATCCCTAGCGTAAACATATCCATCTGGACATGTTGGAATAGTACGTTTGGTCGTACGAACTGTGGAATAAAATTTGCACCACTTTGCAACTTTACACCGGTTACATCTGGCAACTTTTCCCTCCACTAAAAAGTCATCACCACAGGAAAATGCCTCTGAGATAGCAAAAACTGAGAGAGGTTTTTGTAGATGGTCCCAAGATGATCCCATAACCTTGGACAAATATTCTGTAAGCATCACGGTCTCCAAGAAATAGACCTTCAAAGATTGCTGCCTTTTAGCACTTTGGACTCTTAAGGGAAATCATCGGTCCAATGTAGCTCAGAATGATTCGGCATATTTGGGTGCAAGAGAGGACCATCCCTAGAGTAAACGTACCCATCCAGACGTGTTGGAATAGTCTGTTTGGTTGTACGAGTTGCGGAATGAAAGTTGCACCACTTTGCAACTTTACACTGCTTGCATTTGTCAACTTTTCCCTCCACTAAAAAGTCATCACCACAGGAAAACACCTCTAAGATAGAAAAAAATGAGAGAGGTTTTTGTAGATGGTCACAACATGATCCCATAGCCTTAGAGAGAGATTTTGTAAGCATCATTGTCTCCAAGAAATAGACCTTCAAAGATTGCTGCCTTTTAGCACTTTGGACTCAAGGGAAATCGTCAGTCCAATGTAGCTTGGAGTGATTCGGCATATTTGGGTGCAAGAGAGGACCATCCCTAGCATAAACATACCCATCCGGATGTGTTGGAATAGTTTGTTTGGTCATATGAGTTACGGAGTGAAAGTTGCACCACTTTATAACTTTACATTGCTTGCATCTGGCAACTTATCCCTCCACTGAAAAGTCACCATCACAAGAAAACGCCTCCGAGATAGAAAAAACTGAGAGACATTTTTGTATATGGTCCCAACATGATCCCATAGCCTCAGACGGAGAGCCTGTAAGCATCACAGTCTCCGAGAAATAGACCTTCAAAGATTTCTGCCTTTTAGCACTTTGGACTCTTAAGGGAAATCATCGGTCCAATGTAGCTCAGAGTGATTCGGCATATTTGGTGCAAGACAGGACCATTCCTAGCATAAACGTACCCATCTAGACATGTTGGAATAGTCTGTTTGGTCGTACGAGTTGCAGAGTGAAAGTTGCACCACTTTACAACTTTACACTGCTTGCATCTGGCAACTTTTCCCTCCACTAAAAAGTCATCACCACAGGAAAACACCTCTGAGATAGAAAAAACCGAGAGAGGTTTTTGTAGATGGTCACAACATGATCCCATAGCCTTGGAAAGAGATTCTGTAAGCATCACAGTCTTTGATAATTAGACCTTCAAAGATTGCTGCCTTTTAGCACTTTGGTCTCTTAAGGGAAATCGTCGGTCCAATGTAGCTCAGAGTGATTCAGTGTATTTGGGTGCAATAAAGGACCATCCCTAGTGTAAACATACCCATCCGGACCTGTTGGAACAGTCTGTTTGGTTGTACGAGTTGCAAAGTGAAAGTTGCACCACTTTACAACTTTATACTACTTGCATCTGGCAACTTTTCCCTCCACTGAAAAGTCATCACCACAGGAAAATGCCTCTGAGATAGCAAAAACCAAGAGAGGTTTTTGTAGATGGTCCCAACATGATCCCATAACCTCAGACAGAGAGTCTATAATAATCACGGTCTCCAAGAAATAGACCTTCAAAGATTGCTATCTTTTAGCACTTTGGACTCTTAAGGGAAATCATCGGTCCAATGTAGCTCGGAGTGATTCAGTGTATTTGGGTGCAAGAGAGGACCATCCCTAGTGTAAACATACCCATCTAGACGTGTTGGAACAGTCCGTTTGGTCGTACGAGCTGCGGAGTGAAAGTTACATCACTTTGCAACTTTACACTACTTGCATCTAGCAACTTTTCCCTCCACTGAAAAGTCATCACCACAGGAAAACACCTCCGAGATAGCAAAAACTAAGAGAGGTTTTTGTAGATGGTTAGAACACGATGCCATAGCTTTAGATGAAGATTCAATAAGCATCACGGTCTCTAAGAAATAGACCTTCAAAGATTGTTTCCTTTTAGCACTTTGGACTCTTAAGGGAAATTGTTGGTCCAATGTAGCTCGGAGTGATTCGGCTTATTTGGGTGCAAGAGAGGACCATCCCTAGTGTAAACATACCCATCTAGACATGTTGGAACAGTCTGTTTGGTCGTACGAGTTGCGAAGTGAAAGTTGCACCACTTTGCAACTTTACACTACTTGCATCTGTCAACTTTTCCCTCCACTAAAAAGTCATCACCACAGGAAAACACCTCCGAGATAACAAAAACTGAGAGAGGTTTTTGTAGATGGTCCCAACACGATCCCATAGCCTTGGACAAATATTTTGTAAGCATCACGGTCTCCGAGAAATAGACCTTCAAAGATTGTTACCTTTTACCACTTTGGACTCTTAAGGGAAATCGACAATCCAATGTAGCTCAGAGTAATTTGACGTATTTGGGTGCAAGAAAGGACCATCCCTAACATAAAATTACCCATCTGGACATGTTGGAACAGTCTATTTGGTCGTACAAGCTATAGAGTGAAAGTTGCACCACTTTGCAACTTTACACTGCTTGCATCTATCAACTTTTCCCTCCACTGAAAAGTCATCACCACAGGAAAACGCCTCCGAGATAGAAAAAACTGAGAGAGTTTTTTGTAGATGGTCCCAACACGATCCCATAGCCTTGGACGGAGAGTCTGTAAGCATCATGGTCTCCAAGAAATAGACCTTCAAAGATTGCTTCCTTTTAGCAATTTGGACTCTTAAGGGAAATCATCGGTCCAATGTATCTCAGAGTGATTCGGCATATTTGGGTGTAAGAGAGGACCATCCCTAGCATAAACGTACCCATATGGACATGTTGGAATAGTCTATTTGGTCATACGAGCTGCAAAGTGAAAGTTGCACCACTTTGCAACTTTACACTACTTGCATCTGGCAACTTTTCCCTCCACTGAAAAGTCATCACCACAGGAAAATGCCTCCAATATAGCAAAAACTGAGAGAGGGTTTTGTAGATGGTCCCAACACGATCCCATAGCCTCAGATGGAGAGTCTGTAAGCATCACGGTCTCCAAGAAATAGACCTTCAAATATTGTTGTCTTTTAGCACTTTGGACTCTTAAGGGAAACTAGTGGGCAATATAGTTAGCTTCTTCACAAACTTGGTTCGAAGTAATTTCATTCTTTTTTGTGCATTTAAAATGGATTTTTAAGCTTCCACCCTAAAAGTGACCTCTAAATAACTTCAAACACCTTAACTACCTCATTCTTACTCATTTGTTTTGCAAACAAGCATTTTCATTCGAAGAGGCTGAGCTTTGATTTTTGCTTGTTGGATTGAATGCGGACCGTGACACAACTTTCTTTTTTCTAAAATTTTTCAACATCATTGAACTAAGAATTTATCACACATCTGCAAAGAAACAAAGGAGTACCACAAACTAAAACACATTACACTTCGGTTCTCACTGACTTGATGTACTCTTCAACATCTCTCTTCACTAAAAGCAACCTCTAAATCACTTCAAACACCTTAACTACCCTAAAACCGACCTCTCAATCACTTCAAACACCTATATTAAGCTACCACTCTCAAGACCAATGTAACAATGATACAAAATAATGCTTTGAGTTTGAAAAATGGGTCACTTTCCTACTTTGGGTGGGATTTCAGACTCTCTAATACTATCATGTATTTCTTTCATTCCTTGTGCCTCCATCTCCCACTTCCTTCTCTTGTGGTCCTTTCAAATTTTTCCTTTCCATTCACATAACACCCTAATACCTTGACCGCCACTTCTCAAACCATACATTCCTCTTTGGATCTTTTGGCCTTTTGATGATGTCTTACGTTTGTAAAAGAGCTAATGGGGTATCCTAATCCTCAAACCCCTAGATCCCCATTGTCTTGTGTCCTAACACCCAAGAATCCCATTGCTTGAACCCTTGATGTTGGACCTTGGATAATTATTTGCTTGAACTTAAAGCAATCATTTCCCTAGATCTCCACACTCAATTATGCACTTTCACAAAACCTCACCATTTGAATAGACTCCACCCATGACCACGACTAACAAAGAATGCAATTAATGAGCCCAAATTTGAATGTGAGAAAATGGCAACAAACTTTGGACCCATGTTAGGCCTTCAACCTCTATATAAGGAATAAAACTTCATTAGTTTGGATAATCTTTGGACATCATCTCAACAAATCCAAAATTGCAAAGTCAGACACTTGTGTTCACTTGTTGAATCTAAGGACAAAAACCCTTAGGTTATGGAGATTTTTCGACGAAACCCCATTGGTTTCCTAGAGTTTGGAGGATGAAACTTGTTTGGATTTGTGAGGTAAATTTCACAAAAAGGTTGCATCTGTATGCCAAGCATAGTGGATTTCAGCATCCCAATATTTTTCTAAAAAAAAAATTTGATCATTGTAATCTTGGTTATGAGCAAACAATTGAAGCAAAAAAATTGTAATCATGAAGTGAGTTATTTGAATTAAATACTCTATTCCAACCAACTTATATGTGTAGATCTATTTATCATATGTGAATGTTTTAGATCTAAATATCTTGTTTAAATGTTTTGGCTGATTTTCATTGAATTATTCCAAATCTAAGAAATTTGTATGAATAATTTAGTTAAGGATCATTGCATTTATCATTGAACCTATGGTCAAATGTTCTCATCCTATGACATAAGTCTTGAATTGCTTTAATCAGTTCTGACAAGTCATGACCTCTTGATTGGGAAGGTTGTAACTCCCCCATTCATTCAGACAACCAGATGTATGTTGACAATATCAAATAAAACCTCCAGCTAGGGTCTGCTAGTGTAGGGAGAAGCAATGCATGAAATTTTCTTTTTGATTTGGGCTAAATGTGATTAGGAAAGGCCCTGATAGGGTTGTATCAAAGCCCAAGAGAGAGATATGTTGAGGAAGAAAATAGAGAAATTATAGTGAAAATGTGCATTAGCATGTCTCATTTTATTTATAGAAGAAAGTACAGTGCACAACAATCAAGCAAAAGCTAAAATCCATCTATGAAATAAATTACTCACTATCAAAACTAACCTTCAAATTAAAGAAGAATTTAAGAAGCTATATTTTCATATAACTTCTTCAAATGTATTTAAATTATTGTACAAGGAACATAAAATATTAGAGATGCACTTTCCAAGCAATGTTGTTTTCCTATCGGTTTATGTAAAACATAATTATTGTGGGGATTCTACTTAAGATTCAATTAATCAAGGAAATCAGAAATGTTTTGGAGTTTTGTTCTACCAATGCAATTATTTTCTATACTAGCCATTATGGAGAAGCGGTTTATACAAATTTTCTTTGTGAAAAATACATTGTGATTAAATTATTTGTTTAAAAGTTATGTCTTGCTTTTTATTTTCTAAAAGAATCCATATTTAGATGGTGTTGTAGTCAGATAAACATCTATTTTTCATAGAGCTCACAACTTTTAATAGTATTCTTTTCCTAAATTTCTAGGTCAAAGTGCATGATGATGTCATTTCATGCCTGCAAATAATTGAATCTTCTAGTCAACAAATGGTCACATCTTGGGATGGAATGATTAAAATATGGAACATTGATGAAGGTAGAGGTAGTTGGGCAACAACTTTTGGCTCATCTAAGAAGACACAAAGTTCTAGTAAGTATATGAAGAATGGTCATATGATATATTATTAGTATTCATATGGGAGTCTAGCCATATTAATTTTTTGAAAAAGGTGAATTTATGTTATATAAAAAAATTGATGGTTACAAATGGACCACCAAATTTACTAAGGCATGGGAAAGTTGACAAAGAAGAAAATCAGATGGTGTAGGGTTAATCATATGAGTATCTAGTTGTTACTTATGCAATGTGAAATAATGCTTTGATTTTAAAAGATGTGCAATACAATGTAATCAAAAATATGAATATAAACTACATAATATTTAACCATTCTTTTTATGCTATTGTACATTGATATTTAACCATTGCTTCAAAGAGTTTAATCATGCACATGAGGAGGAAACTAAATTTCGATTGTCAACTTCTATATATATCAAATTATCCAATAATCAAGTGTATTTTCATACACAAAAATGGCATCAACGCCAACTCAAACAAAGTTTTACAATATGTGTCATATGCCATCTCAGTATCTATTCAAAATTTACATGCCAAAATGTCTATCTCATCCTAAACTACTGGTGGATCATCAAAATGGAGCCTCTTTGAAGCACTTGTTAGCTTTGAAGGTAGTTGCACAAGAAAAAGTCAAACCACAATTCAGATTAGTTATACTATATAATTTAAAATTGAATAATTAACATAAAAATCAATACACATTGAATTATAATTGAACTTTGAAATTCAAATCTTGATTACCTGAAATATACGTCTCTTTGAAGGGTCAGAAGTCCTAGAATATACCCCTCTCAAAGAACTAACTAAACCAACTTTTGTAACATCAATCTATATATGTGAACAAAAGCATGAAATTGATCCAAGTTAGCATAGAATTGTCAGTAATAAGAACATATTTACCAAGCACAAAATAAAATAAACACATACCTCTTTAGGTTGATCTTTTTCTGTATCTCCCTTAGGTGTCTCAACACCTCCCCCTTGAGGTGTTTCAACACGTCCTCCTTCAGGCATTTGAATACCTACTCCTTTGGGTGTTGTGGAACTTATCAACAATGATGTATAGCTCACAACCGCCTATACATAAAAATGACAAGTACATATGAAACTATGAATCTATGTCAATGTATGCATAATCAATAAAAGATCTTATAAATTTTAATTCAATCAAATTTGAGTTCAATTACCTTTCCCTTATCCAACATTGTGCCTCCATAGTCTGGAGAGCGTCGCACCTCACTTGCACTAGGTGTTTGCTACAAGCAGAGAGTAAAATAAACATATAAGTTAATATATAATTTCATTATTGGCAATTCAAATGACAAGCAAATATACAGTAAAAAAATGTAAATGAGTGAGTGAGAAAATACATACTGTGTGCGTGTCGAGGCCAAATGAAATGGCCCTAAGGGTGCTATCAGTCACCTGTGTGAGCTCCTCCTCAGACATTAACTATTAAATAGACCATGTAAATAAATATTAGTACTTGATACTATCTCTTATTAATATTAATTTTTAAAATGCAAGTTATGAATTTACACCCTAAATGTTACTGTAAATATCTAATGTCCACCTCTAGCAAGAGAGCACCCTAGGCACTCTACCCATTTAATTCACAGGTCTCCTACCATCCCTGGGACAACCTATCCACCATTCATGCTGCACAGGATCCACATTTGTTGGCATCAGATGGTAAAGATGTGGCACACAAATATGTGGACCCGAGGAGGATAATGCAGCAACAGTGGATCCATCGCCAAGATCACCAGACTATGGCTGAGCTACTGAAGAAGCATGGGAAACCAAAAGACCATTCAAAGAGTGAATGGCCTAGATAGTTTGTGTGGCTACATCCTGCATAATATTTGGATGTTGTACTGGAGGTGGCCGAGGAAGGGGAGGATGGGGAACATGTGGGACTAACTACTCTAGTCACCGCCTATCCTCGAGGCATACCTCTACCAACGCTTTGGAAGGGTTTAATGTCAGCACTGATATGATGCCCTAACAAAAACTCAGCATATAATTTTTTAATAAAGTAAAAAGGTACATCAAGATTATTGTTGGGTGGTTTATCAAAAACCATACACCAACAATCCCAAAAGTTATCTACTATGCCCCTATGTGTGCACCATTTTATAGAAAGTTTTGGCTTGTTAACATTAACTGGCAAACCATTGCTGGGGTTAATAAATAAAGAGGCCATTTGGGCTTTTGTTATTTGGAGATCTTTCACATCATCATAAGACATTCCACATGCATAATATTGCCTCATGGTTTCTCACCATGAATGAAATGCATTATATTGGGTAGAGAGGGTTTCTACATTGTAATTATTCCTGTCAATGTGGTTGACATATGGGATAATCAAGGGATTTTCCTATAAACATCACAAATGCCCCTCAATTGCTCCAATTTTTCATGAATTAACTATTCAATTGATGGCTACGGAGGTGGTAGAGCATTTGGAATTTCTGCATTTTGATTCTCAGTTGGTGGATTTTCATTTTCAACTGGTGGAATTTGTGCATTTTCATTCCTCAAAGAGCTATAATGCCTGATTAAAGTTAAAAATTAATTAATCTAAAATTAGACAATATAAATGAAACACTATTTTTAAATCAAAATCTATTAAAAACATTCATTTTTTTTTATCAAAATCTATTTTGAACTCAATTGTTTCATAACAATTCAATCAAAAACCCTATTTTGAAAAAAAATCCACAAAAAACATTCATTTTTTTATCAAAAGCCATTCTCAATTCAATTTTTTCATAAAAATTCAATCAAAAACCCTATTGTGAAAAAAAATCCACAAAAAACATTCATTTTTTATATCAAAATCTATTCTAAACTCAATTTTTTCACAAAAACTCAATCAAAAACCCTATTTTTAAGAAAATCAACAAAAAACAATATGAAATTATTCAAATCTAAATCAAAATTGAATCAAATCAAATAAAAATAAAAAAACCTACCTTTCCAAATTGAATTTAGCCTATATCAGATATCTATTACGCGAAGAATGGATGCACTGTGCACCCGCGGGTTCTTCTCAGCCGAATGACTTCAAAAGAGAGATAGAAGTTTTTAATATATGCTTTTTACAAATCAGATATTCGATCCAAATCAGATATCTAATTTGCATCAGATATCTGATTTGTAAAAAATAGGTTTGGTGTTAGGTATGGTGACACCCGAGCCTAAAAAAAGTCAACATGTTCTTTTCGCATTTTTTTGGTCGATGAAAGATGTGTTTTTTCCTCATTGCCACTTTTTGGCCCACCATTAACCTTCACATACCCATTAAATATGTACAATATACATAAAAACCATATGTAAAATTCATTCCAATTAATCTCCATGACCATCTTATAATTACCTTTCACTTTCCTCAATCTACCTTTCCCCAATAGGTACTCCCCTTTGAATTTGTTAATGGAGTTGGGATCCCAAATGCGATCTACATGGATCTTTGTTGTAAACTTAGGAACATATTCACTAATGTACACCATGGTCCGGTATACCATATATGCCTCCACCATAGAACCCTCAGGATGTGCTCTTTGTCTAACCAAAGCCTTCAAAAATTCCAAGTGCCTCTCAACCATCCACATTGACCTTGTGTGTACAGGTCCACACAATTCAATCTCCTCAACTTGGTGTATGAGGTAGTGTTCTTGTGCATTGAAAAATGTTGAATGTAGACACTTTTTCATTTCACACATTAGACAAGGAATTTTTCTCTTCCAATAATTTATATCTTCTTTATGAATTTCTTTAGATGATAGCCATCTACAAGGATTCAAGGAGCAAATATATTAATGATTTAACAAAATATATAGTATATTACATAACAAGTAAAAACAAATGAAATTATAAGATGTATATGAATTGAACAAATCTCACTACTTACCCTCGTGGTATTTTCCAAGATCATATATAACTTGCTTGACATTGTTGTCAAAGTTGTCTAGGAGAGATAGAGGTAGAACGTACTGCAACAATTATAAAATGATATTTTCATTATTTTTCCAAAAGTAGTAAACACAATACACTAAAAAGTACATGCATTACACAAGTGTACATAATATACCAGAATAATTACCTTAATGAAGGTATGCCAATCATGCATTTTCATTCCTGACCCAAATTCACCTTTCTTTGTTATTATATTGTTTATGTTCATAGCAAATCTTGTGGGAAATCA
This sequence comes from Sequoia sempervirens, assembly GCA_007258455.2. Classification (NCBI taxonomy): domain Eukaryota; kingdom Viridiplantae; phylum Streptophyta; class Pinopsida; order Cupressales; family Cupressaceae; genus Sequoia; species Sequoia sempervirens. The sequence continues at coordinate 328,827,769 of VDFB02086081.1, read as the reverse complement.
AATTTTCTGTATGACTTCTTTTATAGCATTGCTTTGCTGCTCTGTTAATAACCAAGGAAGGGCACTTATATTAATTTGGTCTCCATCACTATTTAATTGAATGACATTTTTTATTACATGATTGGCTTCCTGAATGTCACTACAAATTTTGACAATTTTTTCTTTGTCATGCATTCCATCCAATATTTTCCATAATGTTTATGTTATATTCTTTCCGATATGCATTGTATCAAACAAATGCACAATTTTTAGCTGCTCATAGTAGGGCAACCAACTAAATTGTTTGGGATAACTTTTTAGTCCCTGTGGAATCCAACTATTAATGCCTTGATGACCTTCATGAAGCATATAAGTTAAAAAAATTAACGAAAATCATTGTCAATTACAACATGAGTAAACACAACACAATATAAAAATATAAATTCAAAACATATCATATATGATAGATAAACAATTTGTTCCAATGTATAACCTTGACGATTAATTCTATTATATTCCAACTTCCATAGGCGAGGTGACATTCTTCGTGGTTTTGATGTATTCTCTTCTTTCCCATTGAAAACATATTTTTCAGTAGTTCGATACTTATGATTTCTATGGAGGAAGTGTCTATACTCATCAAACACCTGCTTTCCTAAACTTGTTGAATGACGAGATTTCATCTTTGGACCACAAATTGGACATGCAAAATTTCTCTATGTTTGAAGACCTGCAAGATGATATACAATTGGATTAAATATGTCAAATTTTATAATTATATATAATGAATAGATTATTTTAAAAACATGCATGATATCCACTTCATCAAATTAAATATTGTTAAAATGCAGTCGAATGTTATAACATACCACAAAATGTGTTAGCCCTAGGGCATCATGAATTATCCATACAAGCATTGCATGGAATTGAAATTGTCTTTGTCCTATTGGTCTAGAGATGTCATACATAGTGATGCCATTCCATAATTTTAGTAACCCATCGATAAGAGGCTTGATATATACATTCATATCTTTAACTTGGTACTCACCTAGTTGAATCAACATAAACATTACATAATTATTATAACCATTTTACTGCAATATATATAAATTAATGTACATGACTATTGAATGAAAAAAATATAAGTCATTATACAACAAATAAGACAAATGAGATGCTACTAGGTATGTGCAGGATCATCACAGAAAAAATAGGGCCTTAAGTGGCAAAAAATTTAGAAAAAATAGAGTTAGGCAACTTGATGTAAAAATTTGAATAAGTTATCTATATTATTTCAAAAATATGTAAGAATAGAATTTGTAGCAAATTGAATGTATTTTCTAAACTACTAGGTTTGTTTAAAGAAAGTATATATATATTTGGTGAAAATTTAAAATTTTAATGCAGTGGTACTTAAATTTCAGGGAAAAAATAAGAAGTAGGTGTTTGTCTAACCACTCTAACCACAATAAAATGATAATATTTTTTTATAATATTTTAGATATAAGTAGTGGACTCATGCCCCAATGTGATGCATATTTTTTTGTATTTTGTTTCCATCTAAATAATTAATTATGAATTTTTTATTACAAATTTTTGAAAAATATAAAAACTCGTATGTTTGACCACCTTAATTTGGTCAAAACCTCATGAAATTCAATTTTTCTTTTTTTAATCCTATATTTTGTGAAGCATAGAATGTGGCGCATGTTTTGGATTCAAAAAATGTGATATTGTTTGAAAGCTATAGATGTTTTTCAATCAGCCTATCAATCAGGACTTTAGTCATAATTTATAGAAAATAAATAATAATTACTTATTAAATTCAAAGTAAAGTATAATTTATATTGATAGAAAGCTAAGAATTTCCTTTTAAAACCCTTTTCATTTCATCGATTTTGGGTAAAAAAATAGTTGTTAGCCACATACCCATCATATTGCCACTTTTTGGCCCATCATGATCCTGCACATACTCTACTACATTAAATAAAATTGATGTAAACATATACCTGGAAAAATTATTGACAACATTATGTGCTCCCTCTTTATTTACATCCATAGAGGAATGTTATTGTTGATAACAAAAATAGGCCACACTGAGTAAATAAATCTTAGCTCTCCAAATGGATTGACACTGTCTGCTTCGAATGAAAGCCTAAGATTACGAGGTTCTTTAAAGTGTGGCCATTTTTCCTCCATGTCCCTAAATGCAGAACTATCTATAGGCATTCAAAGAATTTCATCTCCACTTCTATTCCTTGCATGGTAATCCGTCAATTGCGCTAAGCTTTCGCACCTAAATAATTGTTGCATCAGTGGAATAATGGGAATATAACGAAGAACCTTGCGAGGCACCTTTTTTGTTAGTTGATCTATTTGATATCTACTGATATGACATTTTGGGAATTCTGTTGCAAATTCTTGTTGTTTATGATATATAATATGATCATTGGTGTTGGAAATAGGTTGCCATTAAATTGCAAATCCTAAACATTAATTATTTCATGTATCTCCTTGATTCTTGGAATGTGTTCAACAACACTAAGATTATTGTGAGATTAATATTTGATGAAATAATCATGATTATTGAAATTTGTAATTATTTCTAAATGTAAAAAGCATGTGAGGGTGTCCATAGTGAGTTCCTAAATAATAGGGACATGTGGGACACTCACATGGTAAGGTGAAACTCACCTTGTGTCTAGTTAACTATACGGAGTAATAGTTAACACTTCTAAATGCACGTAAAGATCCTAGAAGTTAGGATTTGATGTTTGCATGTTTGAAGTTTAGTTAAGTTCAGTTCAATTTAGTTTAGTTTAGTTCAGAATCAGTTTAGTTCAGTTCAGTTCAGTTCAGCTCAGTTCAGTTTAGTTCGGTTCAGTTATCTTCAGTTGCATGCAAGTGCATGTTGCATGCATGTTGGTTATTTTTTAGTTGCATGTAGTTAGCTTCAGTTAACTTGTAATGCATGGCTAATAACATTGAGTTGTATGACAGATAAAAGGGACTACCTCCAGTTAACAAGGAATGACCATTCTTTGGAAATGGTGTTGAGTAAATGTTTCAGTTAACTATAAAGCACTTGGAGACAACTTGGGCACCCAAGATGCTTTATTGGATTTACCTCTTATGCATGATAAGATATTTTTGAAGGCTCAGTTAAGTGGCTTTACTTAAGGGCGCCAACTTTGAGGAAGAGCTTTGGAATTATCACCGAAGTGAAGGAGTTGTAGCTTCAGTTTGGAACACTCAAATGCATGAAGCACATGTTGTAAGCTTTAGTCTTCATTGAATAACTCTACTTGAAGGAATATGGCATACCTTTTCAAGGGCTTCAAGATCTTATGCATTGTAATTATCACCATTTGGAGATTACAAGGTTGCATATTGTCTCTATATCTCATTCAAGTTGAATAGAGTTTTGATAATTGTTATTGCAGGTGTGAAGAAGATTGGTAAAAATAGAAGAAGCATTCTCAAGAAAGAATTGGAGCTATTGTAATTCAAAGTTTGAATAATAGAATAATTCTTGGTGGAGTTTTTTCCCGAAAGGGTTTCTCCACGGTATATCTTGTGTGATCCTTCTATTATCCTGTCTAGTTCTTCTAAATAATTCTCTCTACATTCTACAAAAGTAAAATGGATTAATCAAGATAATCATCCACAAAGAATTTATGTAACAAAGAAAAGACTTACTTAGAACAGCAATTTTGAAGTTTTATAGAGTATTAAGCTAAGAAAACACCTCATTTTTCAACAATTGGGACATGCATCTATTGCTTGATACTCCATTTTGATATCTTTCATAATGGCACATAAATCTCGGTATGATCGAGATAAAATATTTGATGGTGGTAACAAAGATTCACCAATCAATCTACAACAAAAAATAATTTGTTCATATAAAGAATAGTAATGGTACATGTTTCAACCTTTATTTACTAGTGATGAACTAACAACAATTAAAATAGATGAAAACAGATGACATATATGACATACCTTAACATCCATGAGATTTCTATGTTTGATAAACCATTCATAACCTTCAAGTTCAACAGCAACAATACAGCAGAGAGAAGAGTTGTTTCAAAGCCTTCATAAAGGGGCTCATATGCCTTCTCAAGTATAGGTAAATCATGAACATCATCAAAGTCATCTTGATCATCATGATCAGCTCTGCCACTAAATGTGTCATGGATCAATCTATTTGTACCATCATCTTCAACTGTGTTTTCTGACACATGATCATCTTCTTCCATAGGATCATTAACTTCATCTTCGATATTCACAGCTCCATGTTCATCCACTTGCAAAACCATATTTTTTGGGTCATAATAATCCAGATCATCTTCCCTAGGTCGCCCCACCCTTATAATAATTATAAACACAAATAAACCATGATCATGATCAAGTGATTATATATATATATATATATATATATATATATATATATATATATATATATATATATATATATATATATGTTAAAACGATATAAACATTTACAAATTCAATCAATATAAACACATATAATGAACAACTTACCAATGGACGATAATCATGCCCCCCTTCAACGTGACCATGTTGCCTACAATGTTTCTCAGCTGTTGTGATTAAAAGTCATCTCGTCTTTAAGCCCTTGCAATTATTTCAAGGACAATAACATTTCCCATCACCCTTTCTTTTCAATCTAGCCCACAATCTATCAAGTGTCTCTTCATTTTGTTCTAGACTAATATTATCTTACATGATTTTTCTTTACCAAGCTTGACTATTTAGATCTTCAAAAAATATCAAACTCACACTCCAATAATTTTTATTCATAGACAGGTAACATAATCTAATAATTCTAATATTTTACACCAAAAAAATTTGGCACGCAACCACCCCTGCAAAAGAGAAGATAGTCTAAAGTTAATGACCCAAAAAAATAGTTTAAAATGCTAATTCCAAAACTTATTAAATTTTTATTTTACTATGATTTCCAACTGTTAAGACTCCTAAAATCAGAATATTGAACTTGATCACAAACTTCCTACATCAATGGAGGTAGTGAGCTAGTAAGAGTGAGTGACCCATTCCTAAGGAGCAACAAGTTGGAATCATCATTGCTAATGTCAATACGGATTTATCCTTTTAGTTAAAGATGCAAAGTGTCACTTCTTATGACGAGATTATCCCTAGGGCCCTCAACATTGAGAGAACCATAATAAAAAACAATGGAAGCATTGGTAAGAGCATGATTAGGGTACAAACCCTAGGCCTCTATAGAAACATAAACAATAACTATAGCTAATTAGTGAGGTTGCAGTACCAAAAAGATTGAGACATTGTAGGTAATAAAAAAATATTGCAATCTAAAGATTGTAGCCAATAACAAGCACACTATGTAGCTTAGTGACATTTACAAATGCAATCTACGGTAAGAAGAATGACAGTCACTTGAGATGTGACAGTCAAAAAGAGGCTGAGCAGTGACAAGATAATAAAGCTCAAACCTTGCATAGTAAAGTGGAGATTTTAACAGTGAGTTTCCGTACCCCCTTGCTGACCTTAAGGGTTTTTCAAATGCTTTTGGTAGTGTTAGACAAGGCAAATGCAATCAGAGAATGATTGTCCAAATGAATTAACAGTGGTAATCATAGGTTCAATGTTTCTTCTTAGCCATTAATGTATAATGGAGGTAGTGGATTGCAAGTTTGAGCAATGTTTTGAGACTCATCAAAGATGGGAGAATAGTGAATAATACCTTGTGGACTTGTATAATGGAGGTAGTGGATTGCATGTTTGAGCAATGTTTTGAGACTCATAAAAGATGAAAGAATAGTGAATAATACCTTGTGGATTGTGAAGTAGTGTCAATAAGGTTGAAGGATCTTAAGAACTACAATACCATGAAATAATGAGTCCCCTGTAGTAAGTAGGCAGTCTATAGGGCATAGTTTGATTTTATAGAAGGATGATCATGAAAGGAATCTTCAAGTGATAGTGAGTGAGCTATTTGATATTGCAACTGAGGGTGCAATACTTAGTCTTAAAGAAAGTTAGCAAAGTAGCAAATGTGCAAGAAAATCGAATGGTACACAACAAAAAATTCACAATGTTATCTTCCATAATGCCTTGAGTTTGAAGACAAAAATCTCATTATATCTTCATAATGAAAGTGGTGACCTTAATGGTCAATCACTAACAACCATGATTTTAAAGCATGCTATTGTGCTTGTGGAGGAAAAATTTTAAGCAAGGTAGTGAGTGGTGGTTTGGAACAATGGCAGGTATGAAGGACTTGTTTTATATGCATACTATGCAGTCTAGCTTAAGACAACGTTCTTAGAAGATATTGAAGGTGGATTATGGAACTCAAAGGTTACCATGAAAAGGATTAAAGCAAAGACTGAGATCTATTTAAAATCCACGGTCATGAAGATATTAAAGATGTCACATGCAAAACCCTAGTAGCTAGAGTAATGAATACAATGCCAAAGAGAATAGTGTGTTGGGGCAGATTTAGTAGATCTCCACAGTATCTAATTATAGGGAAATACATCATTTATTTATTTTTTTAATTAAAATAAATCATTTTAAACCCTATATAGGATACATTGATACTTCAAAAGCCTCTGAAGGAATTTGAGATTATGCAAATATATGTCAAGTAACATTCATAAGGTTTAGAAAATCTTGATCACTCTCTAGAATAGCCCATTAAACATGGGTTGTGCTTGAATGCACTACATAATTGATATAACACAACCACTTTGCATATCAACCAGAGTTATAGGATCTTTATTGTAGCAAGAGGTAATCACTCTTCGATCATGCTATAATTACATCCTAACCTGTTAAACTTGAGACAACCTAAATGCACCCAATGATGATTGACAGCTACATTATACAACCTGAATTAACTACATTATATGAGTGCCTCCATTTCTATCACAACATATCCACATTAAACTTTGGTCACACATGAATGCATTATGTATTTGTTATAGCACAACTGTGCCACATGACCAATAGAGTTATGGATCACATAATTACAGTCACAACAATTTGTTCCTTGGTTGTGATCTTATGGTGATTCCACACAACAAAATCTGGACATAAAATTCTCAAAACCCTTAACCTCTAAAAATGAAATATGATGAGATGTTGCTTTAAAATATGATTTTCAAACTTGGAACTACAATTCTGACTTCACAACTGAATTCTGAAAAAAGACAATGACTACCCTCAACCTGGTGATATCTTCTTGATTTTTTTCTGATTTTTCCCAAGAAAATCGTCCTTACTTCTCCACAAACTATCAATTAGAGCAAAACATTGTCACAATAAATTAGGCTCAAACTTACTTTTCTTTATGTCAGCCACAATTTGATTTTTCTATTTTTCATGTTTGTGAAAAATTCGACGAAAATGATAGCCGGCATTTCGACAAACCCTAGGTTCATCAAAATTTTGACGAACGTCAGGGATAAACTTTCAAAAAATTGGAAATTACACATCAAATTTTACAAGCACCCGACGAACATCGAATTTTACATATTTCGTCGGATAGTTTCGTCGGACAGTTTCGTCGGATTTTGTAGTCAAACGTATTAGTGTACAACATTACCCCAAATGTTGGTGAGTATCTTTTCCCATTGTTTTTCTTTCAAGCTCAGGTTCCAATTTTTATTAAGCTACTCAGCCAAGTTAGGGGGGCTATCAATAGATTTATAGATTACTTTTACTTTTAGCTTCGTTAATTCTTTTTCTTTCAGCCACATTAGATCTTGGCTGTTGTTTACCGCACTAGGAGTTAAATGATTTAGATTAAATTTGTGACTCCTTAGCCTTTCATATGTTCTTTTTTGGGTTTGGGGGAGATTCAAGTCCTATTTTAAGGTTTCCCAACTGATCAACCCACCATTCTCAAAGATGCTATTGACTAGTGAGATTCCTTTTTTATTCCACTCTTTAGCCAAGAAACCTTGAAGGAGTGCCAATGGCTTATTATTTTGGTATGTATTCCACCATATAGATCTATTTAGAATGTTCTTATTTAATTTAATGTCAATTGGAAATTTAGAGAGTACATTTTCTTTGCATATCCCCCAGGCTTTTCACAATCTTTTGGAAACACTAGACCCCATTGGGTTGACTAGGAACTTACCAAACAAGAGATCAAAGATAGGAAAATTCTTCCAAGATTTTTCATTACTAGGAACCCCATTGATGATATTGTTTCTTACCAAAACCTTCCAAGGTTCATCCCCCACTAAACTTTTACAAATCCATTTGGCAACAAGGGAAATCCCTTTCTTCTTAATATCCTTTAACCCCAGACTGTATTCCTTTTCTTGCACCCCGTACAATTTGACCAAAGAAACTACTTTATGCACTTCTGAATTTCATTTACTTGGTACCCACTAAACAACCAAACTGAATCCTAATAGATATTATAGGATGTAATTATTTTCTGACACACCTATGCCCTCCCTACAATTGAGAGGTACTGCTTATTCTAGGCTTCTAGTTTCTTGACAATTTTTATTTTCAGCCACTCCCACATGCCCTTTAAGTTAGGACTTATGTAGAAGGTATCCCAAGATACCTAACAATCTTACTAGGGCCTCCCCATTGAAAATTATTCTCCTCGAGCCAATTCAGCTAATGTGCTTCTAAACTTAGCAGTGTGGTTTTTTCCTTGGATATTTTTTCACTAGTTGCTTTGACATATAAATCCATTTTCCTTAAGCATATTTTCAAAGTTTTCCTTGTACAATTTCATAAAGAGTGTTGTTCCATCATCAAATTTTGCATCCATTAACTCCTCCTTGTTTGGGAGGGAGTTTCCTTGCACTCTAGAGCTCAAGGTGGATTCCCTTAGTATGTAGTGGAGGGCATCTGTAACAATGACAAATAGGGAAGGTGTAAGGGGAAACCCTTGCCTTATGGATCTTTCCAGGGCTATCACTTACGTAAGGTCCCCATTGACTTCTACTCTTGCTGAGGCATCCTTTAGGATGGCTTTAACCATTTGACATAGTGATTCTAAGAAACCAAATGCTTCCAACACCATCAGAACAAAGTTCCATTCAATTCTATCATATGCCTTCTCAAAGTTTAGTAGAAGCATGCCTATATTTTGATTGGATGTCTTGGCCCACTTGATTGCTTACCAACTAGTTAACAAGTTTTCAAAAATGTACCTTCCTTTATAAATCATGTTTGGGAATTATTAATGACCTTCAAAAGAACCAAAGTTAGCCTTCGGGAGATGGCCTTCACAGGAATTTTATATGACACATTCAATAAGGTGATTGACCTCTATTTTTTCACCAAGTTTTTATATCCATCTATGTGATTGACCTTATTGAATGTATTAGATAAAAAAAAAAAAAAATTGCATCCTCTAAGTTCCAGTTTTCACAATTAAGATTTAAATATTTATTAATAACCTCCCCTTTGGGGATCATTATTTTGGGACTATCTCTCCTTTGAGCTTGGTTCTAGTCAACACTGAGTCTCATTGACTCTAGAGTTTAGTTTGATTACATGAGCAATATCCTCCACATTAGCAGGGATTAGAATTTTTTATCCTGAATCCCCTTACCATGGCTTAGTGTAGGCTACATCTAAGACCAAGGGATCAATAAACCTATGAATATTATTATTGGAATTAGTTCTTATAGTTACCATTTTCTTGGATTCAACATAGGGTTGCTCCACCTAGAAATCACTGAGATCTTGCCCATGGGCCTCAATTTTAGATCCTGTGGCCTTAAGAATTTTCTTATTCACATTTATTTGGTTTTTAATCTATTCCAAGACCAGCTCTTGAGCATTAAGTTTGTGATTCAAATGCCTAGGCCTATCCTCAAATAGGATGTAGTTGTCCATTTTTCCTCCCACCAATGCAGGTTGTGCATAGTTTGCTAAAACTTGCCTCAGGCTTTGGGGTGTCATTCTAGAGCCATCTTCAACTGCAAGGCTTTCAGATTCTATCATTCCCTTCTTGAGAACTAGACTTTCTTCCTCAGGCAACAAACTTAACACATTATCGAGAGCCTCAGATTCAGTGATTTCATTCTCTTCACTTATGGTCATCTCATTTCTTTTGGGGTCATTTACATCACCATGGGTCACCCACTTTGGGCTCATAGAACCCTCAAGCTCCTTGGTCTCCACTACACCAAAGGGCTCCTTTACCCCAACGAGAGGCACCCAGTTTTATTACCAATGTTATGATTTTTAATTATAGGGTAATTTTTCCTCACATGTCCCTCTCTTTTGCAAAGGAAGCACATGTTCAAACCCCTCAAAAATTCTATTTGAAAATTTAAAATTGCATTCTCAATTTCAATTTCAACTTCATCTGATATCTTAATGCCCAGAATTATTGAGATTAAAACCCTCGTGTCTAGGTGTAGCAGGGTGTTTTTTGAGTCCCCGATTCTCAAAACCCTCCCAAATTTCACAACCAATCACAAGATGAAGTTCCACAAAATCAATAGAAGATTCTTTAGATTTATACATCTAGGGTAGGAAAGAGCAAGCACTTCCTCACACAAAAGATTGGAAACAACCCTAAATAGCCCTAAATAGTGTATTCCCAACTAACAAAAACTCTTTTTTAATTACATGTTCTTGCATTTTAAAGTTTTTGAATGTAATTAATGAACATCTTCTTTGTATCTATAGACAGTCAAATTTGACCACTCCCACATGGTCAAACTTGTCTACTTTATTTATCTATTTCATCAATATTAATTAAATGTTTATTTAATTAATATTTCGCCATTTTTCCTAAGGTTCCTAAAGTATTTAATTTAACAATTAAATACTTTACCTTACACCTTTTCCTCTATAAATTAAATAAACATATCAATTTTATTTAATTTAGTCATTTCACCTTTTTGAATAAAATCAATTTTAAACTCTTCCTTTTTCTCTCTCCTTGTCACGTCCTCCATAACCCTCTTCTAAC
>VDFB02086081.1:328797391-328816715 GCA_007258455.2 Sequoia sempervirens | reverse complement strand
CTAGTGTGTTTTATGTTTCATGTGATCATAAAAGATTAAAAAGTCAGTTGTAGAGGTGGTTGTTCAGTGGTTGACGTGTATGTTGGTACTTTTTACAATGTAACCAGGTTTTCTTCTAATATACCTATGGAATTGCCAATTCCAATCGAAGGTAGCTCGAAGGACCTAGACCAGCATTAGGGACTTTTAAAAGCCTCCTACGCCGGACTCTGCAAGACCAGGAGGTGATCAACAATGTGTTTGCCTCTGCACCATTATTATAAACAACATTAACAATAGCAAATGATCTCACTTAATAGCTCAACACGATAAGATAATATCAACTAGAATTGGCTGTTCATAGACAATATCAACTATCTGGAGCGTGAGATAACTAAACACAATCCATTGTATAAGATAGTCAATGATTTGCAATTTGTAGCAAGCTCTAGGTAAAGACAAACAAATACTGAACTACACTAATAATTACAACTTAGATCAGTGCCATTTATCCATTACAGGAGTCAAATTCATAAGCATCTAGAGGTTTATAATAGATTTAATACATCACATATAAGATTCCTGACAATATTACATTACAATTTCATCAGTATGCATTCTAACCCAAGACTACTTATCAAATCCTTATACAGCACATATCCACCTATAATCTCATTCAAGCATTTTAATTAATTCCTTGAATTAAAGCTAAAATAGAATCATACACACCACAACAGTGAGATGGATAAAACAACCCTTAGTTATTTCATTCAAAGTTCAAATATGCATGCACAATGGAGAGACATGAGCTTGAATTTTCATTTCAACTCAAATGCTAGTACTATTATACAACATTAAATATCTATGAACTCAAAACCTGTTACATAATGAATCAAAACCTAAATTACATTTCTCTAAAACCATCGGATATGCAGAACATATCTGCTTATAATCCCATTCAAGCATTTTAATTAATTCCTTGAATTAAAGCTAAAATAGAATCATACACACTACAACAGTGAGCTTAATGAAACAACCCTTAGTTATTTTATTCAAAGTTTAGATATACACATATAATGGAGAGAGACGAGATTGAAATTATCATTTCGATTCAAATGCTAATATTGTTATGCAACATTAAATCCTCATGAACTTAAAACCTATCACAGAGTGACTTAGAACCTAAATTGCATTTCTCTCTAAAACCATTGATCTTTACAATTAGCTCTGCAACTTCGTCTAGACTCGATCAAAATTATCTAACTTGCTAACCCGTACTTCTGGCCTTGAAATCCTTCTTATAGAAAAATGAAGGAGAAAACAAGCTTTGGGCTAGAAAGTACACACGTCACCAGCCAATTAGAGCACCTGATGATATTCCAAAAATACTTAAAACTGTAATAATCCTGGAGCATATTCATGTTCATCATGTCGACTGAGGAAAGTTGATGCGATTCAAAAACCACAAGAAACCCATACCGAGAAAGTCATCAATACAAAACTGGGACCGTTGTAACCACAACATTAGATTTTCCACCTGTCCATAGTCCAGTCTCTTTTACTCATCATCATTCAAATACTTAGCTACCCACTTCTAGTATTCTTCATCAGTAGGCTAGTTAAAATTAATCACCTCATTTACCTTTGTACTATAAGGCATATACTTTACCACTACCTAATTCACATCTCTTTCAAAAGACTCCAAAAATGAGTTGGTACCAATAATCTTATCCATACAACTCACCAACAAATCATAATTTGAGTCATCACAAATTAATTTAATTTGATTATTGATGACCTTATTTGCTTGATCCTACCATTGTTGGAGTGTTATGATTTTCCCCAGCTCATCAATTATATTAGGTAACAATGTGTTACCCCAATCATTGAAATTCTTTACCAACTCTTTAATCTTCCTACTCAAATCATTTGGTAGGGTTTGAAAACCTTGTAATGATTTTACTAACACATGAGTAGGCTTCAATGATTGGGGCCTATTATTTATATCAAACCTTGAGGCTTTATTCATGATATCCAGATCATTGGCCTTAGGGATCCAATTTTTAATTATTTGTACCACTACCTCCTGATCCCTATCAATATTCTTTATTGCTTCCAATAGAAAAGAATATAAAGAATGTACATATTGCAATTTACTATCTACACCTTCATTTAAGTGCTCCAAAACAGTAGTAACAATCTCCTTTTCCTTTGAAATAAATCCCTCCTTTGTTATCCTTAATGATGTCTATAATTCATCAATTTTCTGTATGAGCTACCTCTTCGTTGGATCAACAGGGCACTCAATTTCTTCATCAATTTGTTCTAGAGGAGGGGTGAGAGCAGGATTCTGAATGGGAGACCCTGGTGTGGAAACATTTGGAGAAGCAGGAGTCATTGACCCTACTGTGGGAGGTAATGTACTGGTTCTTGGACCATTTGATGTTTCCCCAATCTGTCTATATCTGAACCTTTCCACTTTAGTTTGCAATTCAACATCCCTCTGTTGCATTTTACTATATTTTTCAATCAAAATGTTATACTTCTCCATTAGGCTCTTCCTTTCAGCCTCCTCCCTTTCAGCAGTCCATTGGGACAATTTGGCCACATTTATAGTTAAATTAGTGGCCTCAGTGGTTGAAGTCTCTGAAGCTCTCTTTATTATTAATCCTCCTCTAAAATTTGGATTAATATCAACAATATCTGGTTTTCTCCCTTGTGGAGCCAATGCCCAAATTGCCAAGGTTTCATATTCTTCACTGAAGGCAAAGTTTTGCAATGCTACCTTAACCTCTTCCTCAGAATCTTGAAAAGGATTCTTGGACTTCATAATAGCATTAAAATCTACTGCATCTGCAATATCCCACTCAAGCAAAATCAATACACCAGCCTGTCTCACCAGTTGTCTTCCTTCTTCAGGAGTGATGTTCTTGAACTCTTCCATCAATTCAACTTTTACTTCTTCATCACTCTCTTGGTCTAACTTGTCAGGCCTTAGTTCCCTTCTCTCCCTGCATTTATCTTGATACTCTTCAAATTTCATTCTCCATGCCAATTGCAAGAATACAGGAGTTTTCACAAATGTATTGTCATCTAAAAACTCCCTACATGCTTCCATTCTTGCATCTTGCACACTTTTACCTTTCATATCTAAATCAGACAAAACCAATTCAGCTAACCTAGGAGGGGAAATCATACCAACCTGCATGTCCTGATCAGTAACAATAATTTCATCTGTCAGATCCTCATGTGGGTGATCAGTTCTCTACCTCTTAGGGCTTGGCTCAGATGGTGGTGATGGGGGACTATCTTTTGGTGATGACTTTAAATCAATGATCTTAATTGCCCCAGGTACTCTGAATTTTGGACCTAGTCATGGAGGTGCCTTCATTATTTGCTTCCCCTTCCTATCTACTTCCTCCTCATCACTGCTACTATCCTTTTTCCTTCTATAGATGGGTCACTTTTCTATAGGCTGGTATACTGACCTTGTTTCAATTGGCCCAACACTTTGTTCTTGCATACCCAGACTTAGCCTTAAATTTATCTTTTTAGTTCTCAAGGTTTCCATAATCTCCTTGAAGTTCTTCATTAGAAAATCAATTTTCTTATGGCATGGACTGAACTCCAATAGTGGATCATACTTCAGATCCATTTCATGCACAAAATCCAGTAGCTTACTATAAGCTATCCATTTCTCCTTGTTCAACTCCTTATTTAAATAAAATTCATTTCTAATCAGGTCCTTAGGGAAGTTGAATTCAGATGCAAATTTTCCAGCTTTTATTCTTTGTCTGAAAAGAGCAAAGAAACCCTCAAGATCATGTTGTCTCCTTAGACCACATCTCAAATGGTAATCAACAAAGAATTTATCAAAATGTGTCCAACCTCCCTTTGAAAATACAAAGTTAGACACCATTGTATAATCAAGGAAGAATGTTCCTTTCCCCCTTCTAGTGAGGTTGTCTTCATGAATACAACCTATCTGCTACATAACTTCTACAAACCCTACTCTTGGTGGCACATTGTATGGCCATATGTGAGGGGCTCCTTGAAATCCATATACTCTCAAGATAGTGCTGACTAGATATGGCATAATGTCACCCTAGTTATGGTAAACCCTCAACTCTGGCTTCCTCCCCTTTGGCCTGAGGAAATCATGCAATTCCTTAGGGATCCTAGGTACATTCACCATCAATCTAGCCATTAATCTAGAAGCAAAACAATTATCAAATTGCACATAACTGGTTCTTTCCTTATTACATGATAAATTTGTAGCCCATATTTGTACTGGCAACCTTTCTCCATCAACTGATTGCCTTAATTTCATCTTGTAAGAAAAGAAATCAACATTCCTAAATAGAAACATATGCATTAGCATAGAATACCAAAATAATTGAGTACTAGTATCATTTTTCTACAGCTTCGACAACTCTTCATGTATCCTCTCAACCAAGAAAGAAGCAAAGTCATATGTCACAAAGAAGTTAGGGTGTTGTATTTGCACCCCCATGAACATGTACGCAATAGGCATTACCACACTAGGACTAAAACCCAAAATCTGACATAATGAATAGAAAGTGGCCAGGAAAGGTTTTGCAAAACAATTCAATCTAAAAGATTCCTGGTCACTAGGGCTGATATGAAATTGTGAACCTCCTGCCCTAACCAGATGAGGTGGAAGCAACTTAGCCCTAAAAAGATATTTCAGCTTTGCATACTCCTACTTCATTTCCTCAAGATTGATAAGAACCAAGTCTTCACTCGGCTCACTCAAATCAAAAATCTGTTGGATATCTTCTCTGTTAATTTCTAGTAGGACCCCTCCATGATTATCCCTAATTACCCGTGTAGTAGGGTCATACCTCGTGGCCACTGCCCTAAGTAAGTCTACATCAGGGAATACATTTGGTACAACTAGCTTCTGCGTGTCATACATCCATCCATTTGAAAAAGGGTGAGGAAAATTCCTCGGTCCATACCATAATCTGAACATTTCTAAGCTGGTGAGAGGAACCCTAGCATTGGCAATGTTGGAATAATTACACACTAACCCCTCCCCTAGGATTTTCCCTCGCATCAATACTACACCTTTCCTTCTATCATTCGTTGATAACTGAAATTGATCCAGGAAATCATCGTACAAGTTTCTTTTGAAATATTCAATGTGGCTAGAGTGCTGCTTGGTTGGTTCCATCTTGGACAAAGTAGGGCTTCGTTACAATGTTACACTTCAATTGACTAGGACTAAGTAGAGATATGAAACTATATAGTAAAAAAATACAATTCCTCATAATTTATGATTAAAATATAGCCTTAACAAGAGATTTCAATAAGCTCAATGACAAGCATAGCAAACCCCTTTCCCAAATTTAGGTGCAAAATGACTGGGAGGCACAAAAAATAAAATTATGGCTCTTTTCGCATAAACTCCAAATTCTGGCTACAACGGCTCACAATTTCACCTTTGGCTGTGAAACTTGTTTTCATGAAATAATTGGATGCTTTGTGATACAAATGAGGTAGGAAAATTTATTTTATGTCGATAAAATCTCACCAGTAAATGTCTCATCCACCATTAAAGCTCATTCGTGGGCTGCACAAACAACTCCAACCACATTTGATATAGATTTAAATTTGAACCGTTGATCCTCCATTTTGATCAAATCATCGACGTCCACCTTCAAAATAGGCTGACATAATCACCAACATGGCAATTAGGGGCCCACCATGCCATATGCCACAAATGAAAACCATGTGGTGGTTTCCTGCGATACTGTAATCCCTCTATTTACCATCGTGGGATGGCAGGAAACTGTTGATCCTTCTCATCAGAGATTCTTCTCCTTCAAAAATGGTCACTGTCCTTTTCGTTAACTATCGAGTAGCTTTTCCCTCAAAATTATAACATCTGCATTGAAATAAAGCATGTGCATCTCACAAGCACTTTAGTAATCTGCCCCTTAACACATTTAGAACCAGCTAATGCTTCCTTCACTCTTTAGACCTCATCGGATGAGACATGTGGCAAGCACCCATGATATTGTGATCCTATAAATCCTGATTGTGGGATGGCAGGCACCATTGATCTGCAGGAAATAGATCAATGACAATGCTAATTCAACCCTCTACAAAATAAAATCATCGATGGCCACCTTCAAAACAAGCTGACACAATTTCCAACATGGCGATAAGGGGCCCACCTTACCATACACTATGAAGGAAGTCCACGTGGTGGTTGCCCGCGATATCGCAATCCTGAAACTTTTGATCACACGATGGTGGGCAACTGTTGATCCTGAGCATCAATGATCTCATTCATTTAACACAGTCGCCAGCCATGTCGTTAACCTTCAAGTAGCTTTTCTAGTGAGATTATAACATATCTATCAATTTAGAACATGTGTGTCTCGAGAACACTTTAGTAATCTGCTCCTTAATACATTTAAAGCCGACTAGTGTTTCCTTTACTCTTTAGGCTTCATCGGATGAGACACATGGCACCCGCCCATGATTTCACAATCAACCCAAGCATCATCGCGGGATAGCAGGGAACATCTCAGATCAAATGACAGTTGGTCAGCAATAGTGCAAATTTGATCCTCTGGATAGGACACGTGGCGCCCGCCCGTGATTTTGCGATCCTTCAATTCCCAATCATGGGATGGCGGGCACCATTGATATCTACAGGAAATAGATCAATAGAAGCACTAAATCAACCCTTGCAAAATAAAAAATTCATTAAAAGGAGAAGTGGGCATTACTAGGTGGACAACAAATAAAAAAATTATATTTATAGAAGAAAAATAAAATAAATTTACAATTTGTTTTATAATTTCACTTTTAACTTTAAATGCATATTCACTCATTAAGTTGTATTTTTTTACAATCACATTTTTATTTTAGATGTTTGTTTATAAAATATAAAGATGCATTAAAAATATATTAGAAATATTTTTCTTTATATTATATAGCATTCATAACATTAAGTTAACATAGAATAATTTCACAATATCACTTAAACAATCAAGAAAAATTTAATCATTACTATGCAACATTATTCTCACATCAAACTAACAAATAAACATTGAAAACAAATTTATTTTTTTATATTATAACATTCATAACTTAAACCTTTCATACACAATATCAAGTTAATTATAAAAAACACATAAAATTATTGATAAGCAACTTAAATTTTTTAACAATTTAATAAAATATAATTTAATATAATTAAGAAAAATTTAATAAAAATTATAGATAAATTTATGAAATATTGACTTACTTATCAAGAAAAAATCAATGATAAATTTACTTATTATAGATAAATTTACTTACCAATCTATTTTAACCATCAAGAAAAAATTAATCATTAGTGATTGCAACATTATTGGCACATCTTTTAAACTGACAAATAGACATTTAAAACACATTTATTTTTAATATTATAACATTCATAACTTAAACCTTTTTATACACAATCTCAAGTTAATTATAAAAATACACAAAATTATTTATAAGCAACTTAAATTTTTTAACAACATATAATAGAGTTTAGATTTGTTATATCTCTCATATATCAACATAGGTAAATTTAAAAATATTTTAAATTATATAATTTCAAAACAAAATGAATGAATTTATAGAAGATTATTTTTATTAAAGTGATAGAATTTAACCCCAATACTAACACTAATTATAAGTCTAACCATAACCTCAACCCTAAAACTAACATTAATTAACTTCAAACCAAACTCTAATTTTATATCCAACCCTAAACATAACTATGATTCTAAAACTAACATTAATAAAATAAATTGATCCATAACCCTAACCCTAATACTAAGCCTTGCCCCAATTGAGCCATAACACTAACCCCAAGCTTTATTATAGAACCTTAATCTTTACCCCAACCCTAATCCTAATTCAACCCTATACCTAATTTTAATTAAATTCTAACCCTAATTGAACCTTTTAAACTAACAAATAAACATTGAAAACAAATTTATTTTGTATATTTTAACATTCATAACTTAAAACCTTTTATACACAATGTCAAGTTAATTACAAGAACACAAAATTATTTATAAGCAACTTAATTTTTTTAACAATTTAATAAAATATAATTTAAATTTAAGTATAAATGGTATAGAGTTTAGATTTGCTATATCTCTCATATATCAACATAGGTAAATTTGAAAATATTTTAAATTATATAATTCCAAAAAAAATTTGAATGAATTTATAGAAGATTATTTTTATTAAAGTGAGAATCTAATCCCAATACTAAAATTAATTATAAGTCTAACCATAACCCCAACCCTAAAACTAGCACTAATTAACTTCAAACCTAACTCTAATTTTATATCCAACCCTAACCATAACTATGATTCTAAAACTAACATTAATGGCCCCAGTTGACCATAACCCTAATACTACTAGCCCCCTTTTGGTAGGACCCCTGCCAGCCTAGGCTCATGTCAGACCTTAATCTTTACCCCTGGCCCCGGCTCCTAATCCTAATTGAGATCCTACACCTAATTTTAATTAAAGTCTAACCTATTTGAACCTTAAAACTTGAGTGAACTCATGTTTTAGGGTTCAGGTTCAGGGAGTTAGGTTTGAATTATGGTTCACGATTAGGGTCCAAAGAAATAGGGATCTATGGTTGGGTTTAATTAAGGTTGCTATTCACTTAGGGTTAAGGTTCAATTAGTATTCAATTTGGGTTAGGGATCAATTAGGGTTATAATTCAATAAGGGTTTAATTAAGGTCAGGGTTAAGGTTAGTCTTAAATTAGGGCTAGGATTGGAGTTAGGGTTTAATTAAGGTAGGGGTTATTGTCTATTTTAGGGTTAGGGTTCAATTAGAGTTCTCGAGGGTTTTGATACAATTAGGGTTAGGTTTCAATACCTAGGGTTCGATTACAATTCAATTAGTGTGAGTGTTAGGGTTATATCTGAGTTCAATCGGTTAGGGTCAAGGTTTTAATTAGTGTTAGAGTTAGGGTTGCAATAATAAAATTTTCCATAAATGATATGGAAAGGCATTCAATTGGATTCATATACAAATGCACAAATAAGAATTGGTAATTAAGAATTCTCTAGAACTAAAGTTATAACAACAAATACAATCCTTAGCTTAATCATTTGTTCTTTGTTAGGGTTGGGATAAGAATTTAATGGGGCCAACTGAGACTTAGGAAATAAAACCCTGCTGAGGAAATAAAGTATTAAAATCAAAGTTGGGTTTTAATTTTAATCTGGTGATGTAAGCCTAAGCCATTAGCTCCAGTGGTCATGTCATCGACAACTTAGCCAAATCCTTTCATTAAATACTAACCATGCAATGTGTAGGTTTTCCAAATTCAAAGATATGGGAGAATATCTCAATCGTACCTTTGCAACTCGCAGACCTAAGGTGTCACCATGTTATTTGGTGCGAGGTCAGCAAAAGGTAGATGTGTGTCCTGTATGGAATGTGGGGCCCAATCTCCACTATTGAGATCATAACCCGTGGTTTTAGATTGACAACCAAGATCAAAAGCTAATGTAAATCTTTGCTGTTCCTTGCTAGCTCACAAGAGGAAGATGAAGGTTGGTTAAAAGCTGCGAGGTCAACGAGATTGCGATGCATAGCTCCAACCATTTAGTTTGCAAAGTGCATAGGACCTACCAACATGATAGTTGGTTTTTGAGATGGATTAATGTTATTGGTCACGAGGAAGGTGAATGATGCTTCGTTGGATGTCAAACTAAGTTAGCTCGAGATAAACCGTTTGATCTGCCAACTCTTTAGGAGATCAGTGAGCTGTATTCAAAGTTTGAAAATGACACATGGTGGTTGTTTTATTGTACAACTAGTGAAGCATTAATGAATTATTCCTTGCTTGTGTAGTCACATCGATCTCAATATATGTGAAGATGTTATTCTTGGAAATCATGAAGGGTGATCTTTGGATTCTCATGCAGCTCTAGTTAAACAATGATAGTACAAATGCCTCCAAATTGCCATGTTTGCACATGAATTTTTACTAAGCATTGATGAAGGTTTCCATTACCTCACACAATAAATACAAGAGGAATTAACTACTAATAGTTTCATTCTTGTAGCAGTAAGAGCACTTTGTGGGATGAGTCTAATCAAGTTCGAGTGCTTGTCTGAGAAGAGAAAATGAGTAAGTCGGTAAGGAGGTCTGTTCGTTTGAGCTCACAAAAGCTTGGTCCTGCTATTCAGGAAGGTGCTTTGGTTGACAAGCCCAGGATTGTGCCCACTAGATGCAGTAGAAGGTTGCAATTCCAGGACATTGCTGCTCAATTGGTAGATGACAAAGGCAAGCAGTCGGCGTGCTCTATTACTAGTGTTGGTAGGAAAATAAGGTATGGGCATGGCTCCTCTGGATGCCAACACTCGCATGTTGACCTTACGAGAAACACTTCTGATGATGTAACCAAGACCGACTCTAACTACTATCGGTATTTACTTCGCTTCAATCACGGTCTGCCCTCTGATGAGGAAGTGATATATGTGGTGCCATTGGCTGTTAAAACCCCAAGCGGATAGACTAGAACCATATTGGGCAAGGACAAGAAAGAAGAGGAGGTTGAGGGTCTATCGTATTGGGAAACAACTAGAAGTAGGCATGTATACCGGGGTTTGAGTGTTAGTAAGGGCAGGGTGGCGGGTAAATAAGCAGTTGCTATGGTGCCTTCGTGGAAAATTGGCTGCCTAGTTTTTTTGTGTGGATAGTGACAAGGGGATTTTGATGACAATTTTTGTTCCCTTTTCTTTTAGATTTCCCCAGTTCGTGCACCACTATGTTTTGTAGATTCAACGTGTGGGAAGTTTTGAAATGAAAGTCAAATGCAATGGAGATTTTGTTCAAATGAAAATTTGTGGTGAAATTACATTTGAGCCCGAAGCTTTTTGCTCCCTTGTCATATAAAAGGGAATTCAAGGCTCATTTGTAGGGAGAGAACTGATGAAAGCTCTAGCTAGGTTTGGAGTTGAATATATGGATAGAAAGATATTTGTCCTCTGATGAGGAAGTGATATTTGTGGTGCCATTGGTTGTTAAAACCCCAAGTGGACATACTAGAACTGTATTAGGCAAGGACAAGAAAGAATAGGAGGCTGAGGGTCTACCGTATTGGGAAACAACTAGAAGCAGGCATGTATACTGGGGTCTGAGTGCTGGTAAGGATAGGGTGGCAGGTAAATAAGAAGTTTCTGTGGTGCCTTAGTGGCAATTTGGTTGCCTAGTTTTTTTCATGGATACAAATTAAGGGTATTTTGATGACAATTTGTGTTCCCTTTAATTTAAGCTTTCCCCAGTTCATGCACTATATATGTTTTGCAGATTCAACGTGTGGCAAGTTTTGTAATGAAAGTCAAATGCAATGGAGATTTTGTTTAAATAAAAATTTGTGGTGAAATTACATTTGATCCTGAAGCTTGTTGCTCCCTTGTCATATAAAAGGGAATTCAAGGCTCATTTGTAGGGAGAGAATTGATGAAAGCTCTAGCTAGGTTTTGAGTTGAATATATGGGTAGAAAGATAGTTTTGAGTTGAATATATGCGTAGAAAAATATCTATCCTCTGATGAGGAAGTGATATATGTGGTGCCATTGGCTGTTAAAACCCCAAGCAGAAGGACTAGAACCATATTGGGCAAGGACAAGAAAGAATAGGAGGCTGAGGGTCTACTGTATTGGGCAACAAATAGAAGCGGGCATGTATACCAGGGTCTGAGTGCTGGTAAGGAGAGTGTGGCGGGTAAATAAGAAGTTGTTGTGGTGCCTTAGTGGCAATTTGGTTGCCTGGTTTTTGCATGGATACAAATTAAGGGGATTTTGATGACAATTTGTGTTCCCTTTTCTTTAAGATTTCCCTAGTTCATGCACTATATATGTTTTGCAGATTCAACGTGTGGGAAGTTTTGTAATGAAAGTCAAATGCAATGGAGATTTTGTTCAAATGAAAATTTGTGGTGAAATTACATTTGAGCCCGAAGCTTGTTGCTCCCTTGCCATATAAAAGGGAATTCAAGGCTCATTTGTAGGGAGAGAACTGATGAAAGCTCTAGCGAGGTTTTGAGTTGAATATATGGCTAGAAAGATATATGTCCTCTGATGAGGAAGTGATATCTGTGGTGCCATTGGCTATTAAAACCCCAAGCGGATGAAATAGAATAGATAGCCTATTTTGAGTTTTGGATGAATATATGAAAATTATCTTAAATTGTATGTAGATATGACTTATAAGCATGGATAAACGTATAATTCTAATACATTTTCTCTCTTTATGTGGATTTGAGTGAATTTTGAATGAAATGTTAATGATGTTGTCATTCTTCTTTTGAGAATTTGTTCAATTGTGTGTCTATGTTTTGGGTAGAATTCAATTGTAAAATTTTGAGGTTTCATATTTATATGTGTGAGATTGATCTAATATTCCAAAAAATGAATGTTAAAATATCATGAAAAAAATGGGCATAGAATGAATGTAGAAGTAAAATTATATTTGCATATATTCATAAAATAAGATCTAATAAACAAAAAGTATATGCAATTAAAAATAAAGGAAAAATAATTCAACCCAAATTTAGATAAGAGAGATAATTAGATTATATGATAAATTTAAGGCTAGGGTTAGGGTTTGATTAGGATTAGTGTTCGCTTAGGGTTATGATTAGAGTTATGAATCTACAATTAGGGTTCAATTAATGTTCACTTAGGGTTTCTTTCTTGGGAGAAGTTTATTGAACAGGTGTATTTTATAAAATTAATATGTCAAGAATTAATTTTGATAATACTACATGTGGTTTTCATATGGTATTAAATTGTAGATTAAAATTGATAATAGATTTTCCTTCTTTGCATTGTAAGTTTCAATATATATGTATCTTTAAAATCCTATTCATATTTTGAGCTTCTTCTAAACTATAAATACACATCCAACAAAAATAAAATTTATGCATTTTTTCCAAGCACAAACCTTAGAATTTTAATGTGTTACTTAGGTTAATTCTTATTGCAATAAATAAATACACACTAATATATATATATATATAATGGATTTGAGGGAAAATATTAAAGTATTTATATATATAGAAAAATTTAAATGCAAGGGATTCAAGTACATACGTTTTCTTTTGTTAATGTTGATGAAGATACAAATCTTGATGAAGTGCCAAATTTGATGGCATGATATAAAAAACTGGAATATCTTTGCTCTATGTGGCACTTGAAATTTTGTACAAAACTATAACTAACTCAACGCCAAATTTGTAACTTTGGACCTATTTTGCATCAATAAATATGAGCTTTGACACATGCCTCCTAATCTAGCATATAATATGTACTTAAATGCTCAAAATAGTTGGGAGTAGTGTTGAGATTGGTGGATCTTTGGGAAGGTCCAATGCTTCATTTTTGTATCTCTCCCTATAGATAGAGGTAGAGATGAATATAGAATGAGAGAGGAAAATGGATAAAAATAGATAGAGATACAGAGAGAGATAAAGGGAGAAATAAATATATAGAGAGATAGGGATATATATATATATAGAGAGAGAGATGGCAAGATATAAGAGATATAAGGAGATATAGAGAGGGAAAAAAGAGAGAGATAAGTAGAGGAAGTCAAATAGAGATGGAGAGGAAGATAGAAATAGGGGGTAGAGAGAGAGAGAGATAAATGGGAAGAGAAAGGCATAGATATAGCAATATATGGGAAGATAAAGGGACAAAGAGGCTGAGATATAAAGATAGATAGGGTATAGGAGTGAGCAAGAGATCAGAGATGGGGAGAGATAGAGGAGTGGTGTTGAGAGAGATATGCAGAGGAGGAGAGATAGAAGATCAGGAAGAGGGAGATATATGTAGAGAGGGGGAGAGAGGGAGAGCGAGAGGGGGAGGCTAATTTTTTAGTTTAAATTCTATAAAATATTCAATAAATAAAAATAAAAATATTATAAGAATTATATAATTTGTATTTTAAATTACACACTATATTTTATTTTTTGAAAAATATTTAATTTTTTAACCATTTTCCTATATATTTAGTATTAAGATTTTTACATCTTTTAACAATTCACTATATAATACAAATAAAATATACTTAATAATTTAATTAACTAGCATACCTATATTAATTAATAATATATGTAAAACACGCTGAGAGTTATCTTTAGCAAGATGCCTATTGACTTGAAAAAATGCTTACATTTTCATGAATATGAATTTGGAAAGCAATCAATTTGATTTCATTATTTTTTGTGTCATTGTTATCTCAATTCCCATATATAAGGGTACACATTAAAATTTGAAATCATACCAACTTGTCTATAACAACAATCAACCAAGAACAATAAATTTAAAAGTAGAAATGTTCATCAATCATTAGATTTAGTATTGACAACATCAAAGAAGTATATCATGACAAAATGGCATTAACTAACTTACACTAGTACAAAAATAACAATATATGACTAAATAAACTACTAAAAATTGCATATAAATGACTAATTTTGGTCACGTGACCATTAGTAGTTTATTGCCGGTCATTTATAACATGACCAAATTTATGACTAAACTATTTTAGTCATTTATCTAGTCATTGATTTAGTCATTGATTGTTGTTAATTGGTCATTTATTATCTAGTCATTGATTTAGTCATTGATTTTTGTTAATTGGTCATTTATTTAGTCGTGGTAGTGATTTATTTAGTCATATATTTAGTCATTAATTTATTCATATATTTAGTCATTAATTTAGTCATTTATTATTGTTAACTAGTCATTTATTTAGTCATGGTAGTCATTATAGTCATTTATTTAGTCATGGTTTAGTCATGTATTTAGTCATGTTAATCATTTATTTAGTCATTTATGAACTAATGCTTTCAAATGTGTATGCAAACTCTTATGTTTGGAGAATGCTATTACAGTAACTAGTCTATGAAATTGCAAACTAAGAGAAAATTATGTTGTGATTGAATAATATAAAACTTTAAAGCTCTTATGTTATTAAAACTTCAACAAATTTGGGATTGAAACAACATTGAAAAATAATTCTCTATATATTCAAACTGTATATAAAATATGTTACAAAGAACTCTATATATAGAGTTTTCAATACAAAATATTTTGCAATATACAAACTGCTGATTTATTATACTTTTAAAATTGAAAAAAAACTAAAACTAAATGGTGTGAATGTATGTCTTCAGTGATGCCACTATTTCACATGAGATGGGCAGTAAATGCATCTAGTAAGGCACTAGTTTTGCATTTTCTCCTTGCTCTGTACCTATCCACAATAAAAAAAACATATTACTAGGTAACATAAACAATGAATATCTTAAAAGTAGATACCCATAAGCATTAGAATAAGTCTAATAAATAAAAATGCATAGAATTAATGATATTACAAAAGAAATACATTTGCAAAAGAATTAATATCAGAGTAATATCCTAAATATTACTAGTTTATCAAAGCACTATCTCCTTGCTATGTACTGTCCATAAACATATTACTAAATAGCTGTAAACAATGAATATCTTAAATGCAAATACCCATAAGCATTAGAGTAAGTCTAATAAATAAAAATGCATAGAATTAATGATATTGTAAAAGAAATGCATTTGCAAAAGAATAAATATCAAAGTAATATCTTAAATATATTACTAGATTATCAAACTAAGTCTAATAAATAAAAAATGCATAGAATTAGTGATATTGCAAAAGAAATAATCTCTATTTTTTCAATTTTGGATTCAATTATTGTATTATTCTTTAAATCAAATCACCACAATATCTTGAAAAATTATATTTCATTCTAACTTTAAATTAAATTCTAATTTCTAATTTAACAATTACTAATTTAGATATAAAAAAAACCTTTCCTTTTTAGTTTTTCTTTTCTAATAAAATAAAAATAAAAAAGAAAGATTGCTTCAAAAAAACTAGGTTAGTAATAAAATTATTTAAGAAATTTCATTCTAAATTTAAATTAAATTCTAATTTCTAATTTAACAATTACTAATTTAGATATAAAAGCAACCTTTCTTTTTTAGTTTTTCTTTTCTAATGAAAAAAAGAAACTAAAAAGAAAGATTGCTTCAAAAAAAACTAAGCTAGTAATAAAATTATTTAAGAAAAACTAAAAACTTCAATTTTATTCTAAATTTAAATTTCATTCTAAATTTAAATTAAATTTTCTAATTCTAACAATTACTAATTTAGATATAAAATTAACCCTTATTTTTTATTTTATTTTCTAATGAAAAAGAAAAACTAAAAAAGAAAGATTCATTAAAAAAAACTAAGCTAGTAATAAAATTATTTAAGAAAAACTAAAAAAATTATTAGAATGTCTCTTGATAACTAAAATTCTATTGTAATAAAATTATTTAAGAAAAACTAAAAACTTCAAAAAAACTTAAATGTATATTATCAACTCAGTGAATGGAAGATACACTATGAAGCTATGAATGTGTTCAAAATTATTGAAAGCACTGTGAGAATAAAATGGGTTGAAGAATACAAGCCTACATTATTTACAAAATCTACTTCAAGAACAAAATCTCAAAATGAATGAAAATAGGCCAGAGATTTAAGGAAATGTCAAAAGTTGTGATATTAAGTGGAAAGAAGCTGAAACAAAGCCCTCTATTAAAATCAAGATTTCCAATAAATATAATAATTCTCTCAATTATGAAGGCACTCTCTGGGAATTTAGACACACTTTAGCTGCTCCTGTCGAATTTGTCATTCATCCCATTCACAATTAGACACTTTACTTGGATGAAGAGCATAAAAGAAAATTAAAGAAAGAATTTCAAGGCATGCCATTTATATAATTTTTGAAGTTTCCTTTGTGGAAATGTCAAGTATACAAAATTTTGTTTTATTGAGTATTGGGTCTCTACCACATAGCCATGAGGAAGAGAAAATGAACATAAAGAAAAATATCTAGAATGCTATGAAGGTCACGACCATTAGAACACATAAAGCCCTCAAAATAATGAAAATAGTAAGTTGAGAGTGCAAATTTTTACATTTTGTATAGAAAGAAAGTAATCCATCAAGATTTGTGCAAGGAGATACAAGGGTTTTTATCATATTTCCTCTACTGAGCTCGAATCAAGCCTATTCTCATAGAAATTTAAGAGATAAGAATAATGAAACTTATACAAGATTGTTGTAAAGGAGATTCCCTCCAAAGTCTTTAGAAATGAGCCTCAAAGATACTCCAATGGTAGTCAAACAAAGAGGAGAGATATCAACAAATGGTAAGCAAAGGAAATACAATAGAAAAATACTCAGTCACGAATGGAGAATACTTTTCAGTTTCAAAACCAAAGACTTACCTCTGCAAGATTTTTTTCTTCAGAAACAACAGAATGAGTCACCATTCCACTCTCAAACCCTACCCAAGCATGGCGGTGTTGAGTTTTCTCCAAAAATACAAGTGAAAAATGGAATGAGTTTCTTCTCCAAAAATACAAGTAAAAAATGAAATGAGATTAGGGCTTAGTTTCTTTTTTATTTAGGGTTTTTTCATTACCCTAGGCCCAATGGTTTATTTTTCACATTGTATTAAAGAAAATAGGTACCCTTTTATGATTTTTATTAGAAAAATCAAATACCATCGCCCACTTTCCCTCTTCTTTACTTCATTTGATTTTGATTTCAAAATTAAATCTCTCGCTTTATTATATTATTATATAATATAAATATTATATTATATTATAATATAACAATTATATTATATTATAATATAATATATATTGTATATAACAATAATATAATATTATATAATATCATATTATATTATAATTTATTATTATAATATATTGTATTGTAATATAATATATTATTATTATTATATTATATTATAATACAATACACTTCCTCAATTCAATTTTTTTTAATTAACCACTTTAATATCATATTGTCTAATTTTTATGTGTGACTAATTATTTAGTCATTTTTATTTGTGTGACTAATTATTTAGTCATCTTTATTTGCGTTTTGAAATGAAAGATAGCCTTAAAATGCAATTGGATTATTTAAATCATATTTTTTAGTGAAATTGACCACAATTTCTCTTTGATACATTTGACATGCTAACACAATAGGAAAATCAAACTGGCTTCAAATCATAGTTAAAAAAATTAATGATTCATTAACATAATGAGTAATAAAAGTTAAAGAATGTAAATGTTAAATTTTTTTATAAAATATGTGAAGGCCTTAAGACTACACCGAGAGCCAATGCCTTCCACACAATAGGTATTTTTGGTGCATCAAGCAACCTAGGCGGCCAAATGGCCCGCTTAGGTAGGGATCCCATGAGTGGGGCTTAAGCTCTATGGATTATGATCAAATTCAAAAGAAAAAAGAATAGTGTAACAGTCATTTATTTAGTCATTAATTTAGTTAATTATTTAGTCATTTATTTAGTCATTTAGTCATGATTTTACCTGATGACTAGATTAGTCACTTATAAATGACCAAATTACTCATTTATTTTCCAAATTCTACTAGTGTTAGTCACGTAGTCATTTATTTGCCAAATTCTACTAGTGTTAGATATATCCACTATTTTTTTTTTCAAATGTTTGAATACATTGTTAACATTATATGCATTCAAGCATTTGAATGTTATGAAACCTATAGCTTTGCAATTGAGCCTAATAAAGCTTTGCTCTCAGATGAATAATCAAACTTTGTTGTTTTTATGACTACGCATTTAATCCTTTGTTCAAGTATATAAGTCTCTTTTTTCACTTGAAATTTAAATATGTATTTGTTGAAAAGTACCTTTTGTATAATGTGTGAAAACTTAACATCATCTTGTTTTTCATGCTTCAAAATTTTCAATTCTTTTGTTGTTATACCCATAATTTCTTCTACCACTTCTTCAAAAGTTGTAATCCAAGTGAATGAAGTATGGTCTTGCACTTTGCATTGAATTATATATTTATAATCACATTCAGGGAAAGTTTTATCACATCTTTCACAATACCATTGAACATTTTCATTAGTGTTTACCTTCTTTTTGCAGTTCCTATCTCCAATTTTCAAGGGGCATGTTGTATAACAAAACTTTTCTACCTTAATGAAAGATAAGGTAGCATAAATTATCAATATCCAATAAGGTTTACCCAAGTTGGCAAGGTCTTGATCCTGTATTTGTGAGATACTAGGGTTAGGAACAAATAGGGTTAGGGTTGGGGTTCAATTAGGGCTAGAGTTTAATTAGGGTTAGATTTCAATCAGGGCTAGAGTTGAATTAGGGTTAGGGTTCAATTAGGGTTAGGGTTAAGGTTAGG
>VDFB02086081.1:328761803-328797291 GCA_007258455.2 Sequoia sempervirens | reverse complement strand
GCTATATAGTATAGCATGATCATCACACACACCAACATCACCCATAAAATTTCAGCCCAAACAGACACCAGAGTCAAAAGTTATGGCCTTGAGAAGTTTTTGCATCAAAATCAAAACCCCTAAAACGAAGTCTAGGTCATTGGGATTAATGAATCAATGATGGATATGGAATCTAATGATGTTCTAAGAACAACCTATGTGATTTGGTTGATTAAATGATGACTTTCGAAAATCGTTGATGAACAGGAAGGACAATGATAGGAAGAAAAATGAAGGTTTGTTCTTGGGTAAATTTGCCTAAATAGGAAGAAAAATCACCCAAATAGGGTGTAGGGTTGCCTATTCAGGATGCAGAATTTCCCAAACAGGGTGCAGGGTCTCCTATTTAGGATGCAAAATCACCCAAATAGGGTGCAAGGTTGCCTATTTAGGGTGCAGGGTCACTTATTCAGGTGACATGGTGGCCTAAATAGCTAGTAGGGTTGTCTATTTAGGATGCAGAATTGCCCAAACATGGTGCAGGGTCATCTATTCAGGATGCATAAATGCCTAAATAGGGTGTAGGGTCATCTATTCAGGATGCATAATCACCCAAACAAGGTGCAGGGTCACCTATTCAAGTGACAGGGTCGCCTAAATAACTAGCAGGGTCACCTATTCAGGATGCAGAATCACCCAAACAGGGTGCAGGGTCGCCTATTCAGGGTGCAGGGTTACCTATTTAGGTGATAGGGTCACCTAAAAAACTAGTAGGGTCACCTATTTAGGATGTAGAATCACCCAAACAAGGTACAGGGTCGCCTATTCAGGATGGAGAATCACCCAAACAAGGTGCAGGGTTGCCTATTCAGGGTGGAAATTTTCCTATTCTGTGGGGAACGAGTGATTTGACAGGAAATGACAGAGAAATGACTTAGAAAAAAGGCAGGATTGCCCCTGTGGACAATAGGTTCACCCTAGACAAAGGAAAATTCACCCTTGACAAAGGAAAATTCACCCAAATGACAGGCTTGGACTAGACTGGATGAAAAATAGCTAAGGGTGGCAAATGACAAAATCACAACAAGCAACAAATAGAAGGAAAAGGATGACTCGACCAAAAAGAAATGCACTAGTTTCGCACAAAGAAGACAGTTCAAGTAGCACAATCCTAAAATTAATGAGAAGGGTATGGCCAACATGGTCCTCTATCTAGGAAAAACAAGGTGATCTATGGAGTCAATATATACTCGGTACGTGAGGCACAACCGTGAACACCGGCCCATCACATGTGTGATTCGGGAGCCCCAATGAGGTACTGGAAACTCATATCAACTCGTCATGTCTTATCTAGTTATCACCCTAGCTTTGATACTCCACCAGACACGACGTGACTGGATTGGGGTACAACTTTGGATCTCCACCTTTATATACCCCACTGGTACACATGGTTGGGATCGTCCCTTGGGGTGATGAAATCTTGAAGAAGGTCCTGCTAAAAAAGACACTAGACATTTTTAGCTGTTCCCCAAGCTCGCACGAAGCGCAAGGGGAGAGCTTGGACATTCTAGTATCTCTTGGGTAACACAGATGGACTAAAGTGGACTATGATTTCTCTTCTTCTAGGATCACCAAATGGCACAAGGGGATTGGATACGTCAATAGTCCACTTAACAAGCACAACAAACAAGTGTATTTGACCCCTCCTTATTAGTTCTATGTGTGCCTATCTAGTATGAAAACAACAACAAAAAAACAAACTACGCTGGGATCGATTGTTCTATAAGAAAACGTTAGTAGTTTAAGCCTCCGACCTTGGAAAAGTGAGAAACATCTACACAAATGTTAGTAAGAAAGTAGACACACTCACAAAAAAACAAGTTAGGGGGTCAGTACTTAAAAATGATAAGAAACGAACTGTGAAAATGAAAATTTAAGTTACTATTTACCTCATAATCGCCTCTGTCTAAAGCAAAATTGCCCTTGTTTGTAACAAAATTGTCTCTGTTAGTGTCAGAATCACCTGTTTCAAAGGCAGGCTTGCCTGTTTGCAGAAAGCAGGCTTGCCCAAGTCAGAAGCAGGGTCGCTTGTTTGAGAAACAAGGAGCATATTTTCCCTTGTTTGATAGATGTGCGATTCTACAAGTGCAGAATCATCTCTGTTGAAGGAAGGTTTGCTTGTTTTGAGGGAAAAATCGCCTTTGTGAACCTGAACCTACAAAACTTCAAACAATAGAAAACATAAAAAAGAGTAGACCCATTTGTGGTTCCCACTGGGAGTGCCAAAAATGTGTGCAACATGTTTTTCCTACCCTAAATGATGCAAAACAATAGAAATACAAAAAGGAGACACAATATAACACCTCGAGATAAGCCTAGTTAAACTTGAACAAAGAAAAGATATAAACAAATTATTTACCTTTGCCAAGTTGATCGGTTGGTTGACCTTGTTGATAGCTTGATTTGTGTGCTCCTAGGTCAATTTTGGTAGCATAATGGCTTGTCGTAGCTTGATTTGGATGCAAAGATGGTGGGTTTTGGTTATGGATGCAAGATGAAAGTGTATGATGGAGAGGATGAATACTTGAGAATGGTTAGTGTTGGATGAATGCTTGAGAGTGTGTGAGAATAATTTTAGAAGGAGAGGAAGAAAATGGCTTAGTGTTAGCCATTTAACCTAGGAAGATCAAATGGATGGTGGAGATTGAAAGACGACAAAAGATCAAGGGCTAAGATGAAGAGTTGACTAAACGAATTAAAAATTCATTTTTAATTTGCACGGGGATGATAAAAGAAATTAGATATTCCTTGGGAAAGATAAAAGGAATTAAAAATTCCTTGGGGGATGGGAGAGGAATTAAAAATTCCTCAAAAAGGACCTTGGGAAGA
Organism: Sequoia sempervirens; assembly: GCA_007258455.2. NCBI lineage: Eukaryota > Viridiplantae > Streptophyta > Pinopsida > Cupressales > Cupressaceae > Sequoia > Sequoia sempervirens. The sequence goes on along the minus strand of VDFB02086081.1, from coordinate 328,794,423 downwards.
CAAAAGGATTAAAAATTCCTTGGGGGATGGGAAGAGTTAACTAAAGGGGGTGATTAGACAAATTGATGAGAGATTAGAGGAAGGTTAGGTGGCTAATGAAGATTAGGACCCAACTTGGAAAAGTTGGAGGATGTGACACATGGGAAGACCTTGGGAAGACAATTTTTTTTTTTAAAATTCCTTGGGAAATGAGGAGATTTGACTAAAGGGTCGATTAGACTAGCTAATCAATAATTAGAAGACAATTTGGTGGCTAATGAAGATTAAGAGCCAACTTGCAAAAGTTGGAGGATGCGACACATCCTAATCATGGATTAAGAATGTGCACATCCATAATGATGGGATTAGGAGGTGGATTAGGATTAAGAAAAAGTGATAGAGGATGTGACATGTGAGAAATTAAATAAATGTATTATTTATTTAATTCTTTGAGGAAAAGGGGAATAAAGGGTAAGGTATTTAATTATTTAACTAAATACCTTAGGGATTTAGAGGAATTTAAGGGTATTAATTAAATAATAGCAATATTACTTAATTAATGCAAATAAGAGGATATTTAGATAAAAAAGGATAAATTTGACCAAATGTAAGTGGCCAAATTTAGGTGTCTACACCTATATATATAAATGTATTGAATGAAAATGATGAAGAAGAGAAGCACCAAATTATTTGTGTAAAATATTTGTATGCTTCTATATTTCAGCCCAAAATCTCTATTAGAATGTGTCAAATGTCTTGTACAATCTTCTTGCAATCATGGCTACTAAGACACAAAAAGGTAGGGAAAAATTTGTTTCCCATCATTGTTTGATTAAATTGCTGGTAGAAAAGTCTTCGCAAGATGTGTCCAATATGTCATGGGATGAATTTTTGAACATTAAGAAGTTCAGATTAGAAAATATGGGTCCTAGAGATCAACCCCTAACTCATAGGGTTGGTGGGGATGAGGGGGTTATTAAATTCACTCATGGAGCCTCAACTTCTAGGGAAATTCCTAGCACAAACCCTCCTGTAGTAGAATCTATAGCAAAAACTAGTTCCTCTAAATCGGAGCATGTAGATGAAGATAGTTCATCTTCAAACCCCAATGTTGATGTTTCTCCTAAAACCACAGTTCGCATTAGGCCTGCTATTTGAAAGGAGGAAGCAAAAATGAGAAAAGAAGAAATTAGCAAAGGGAAGGCTAATGAGCTCAAAATATGCTCATAATTTGAATATTATGATGTATTTTTAATACCATTACTCTTATTGTTGATAGTTGTTTTAACTCTTTGATTAAAGATTTTTTATCTAAAATCGGGTAGTATCCTATAGCAATACACTCCTATATTCCTACAGCTTAACATCTCTATATGTCTGTATTAATTACCCTGTTTGACCTCTCGAATGATTGATATAATGCATGTGGTTTTTGGATAATGAAATAGATTTAATATGTGAATAATGAATGTGTATCGTTATTTTCCATGCGTGCTTTCTTTCGCTTCTTTCACCATGTGCATCGCAGGTTGTTGAAGGAAGCATGAACGAGTCAAAGCGCAATATATCTCGGCCTTGTAGTAAAGTCCATTTCTAGCATGACATTGAGGAAGTTGTTCTAGCAAAGAGTCTCTGACCGAGTCATTGGGAGGAAATCTAAATGATCATTAATCTAGGAAGAGTGGAATACTAAATTCTCTCTGAATCGTGTTAAATGGATATGCCTTCATTTATGAGAAGTTTGTTCCTCAGTTTCATGATGCATTTATGTCCACGTCTTTCTCTGTTAGAGTTAGGTAGTTAGTTGCTTTTCTTATATAAATAAGTTCTCCTCCTGTGTGAGGGAGAAACAAAGTGTGTAAAAGTTAGTATTATAATAAGAGATAGTGTTTTGTGTTAGTTTTCTTATAAGTAGAACAATCAATGTATGTGATTCCAAGTTTATGAATAATAGCTGATGAAGTTTTGAGTTCAATTTCTACATAAACTAGTTGATGCTTGCTAAGGGGGCCCGCTTAGTGAGTATCTGTAGTTAGTTTTTTATCTCCTATTGATTATAAGTTAGATTTTATTCTTGAAAGTTTCAGTGCAAACTCAATCTTATATTGTTCATGTAGCATCAAGAATCCATCCCTGTGTTTGTTCCTGCAACATAAGGCCAGTGCATAGTTTGTTTCTTAGTAATAGTTGTCATGATTTCTTCTTTGATTAAGTTATGCTTAAGTTAAGAAGACTTTACATTACATTCCTGTAGGATAAGTAGAATTCCTTCCAAGCATTTATTTCTGGTAAATTGTGACTGAAACTAGTTCTTAGTGCACATACAATGCTGCTCCATTCTGCCATACACGCCCTATTTGGACAATGTAAAATGACCATAAGAAGATGTTAGTCAATTCATGGAATGTCCAATTCCTAGGTTAGGATTTTCCATTACTTTTATGTCATTTTGTGGAATCGATCATTTTTGGCGCCGTTGTCGGGATGGTGTCAAGCTAAGAACCTGTCATAGTCATTGTTAGCAGTAGTTTAGTGTGTTTATTCCAACATTTTCAAAATTCCTTCAATTGCATGCATAGAAGAAGAGACACTCTGGGAAGATTCCTCCCTAACCTTCCATTTATTGATAACAATTCTGAACCAACTTATAATCTATTTGAGGAAGGAGGAGACCAAGATACCAATCCATTTGCTGAAAACCTATTTGTTGAATTGCTATTTTCCCCAGCTGACGAAGAACTCCATGCAACGGCCCCAGCCAAGCAAGTAAGTTTATTACTCACCAATGAAATATGGCTTGTAATCCAATCTAATCAACCTCCTACTTTGACTTCCGTATTGTCATTTCTCAAAGAAGATAATGATAAACTCAAACACTCTTTCATTACTCCCAAGTTCTATGGACTAGTTGGCTAAAGAGGACCTAGACATCTTCTCTTGTTTGAGTTTGATATCCTCTGTCACAGCTATGATTACACTTTAGATGCTCACAAGCTGAAGTTGTTTCCTTCCACCTTGAAGGAGGGAGCTCTCAGATGGTTCATGAGTTTGGGAAGAGGTGTTGTTGATAGTTGGGCAACCATGCAAACAAAATTCCTTGAGAAATATAAAGGATATTGTAAGAGTGCTAGTAAAGGTGATGACATATTCAGAATTCAGCAGAAGGAGGATGAAAGTCTGGAAGATTATATCTCAAGATTCTTCTTTTCCTAAAAATAATCCGTAATTCATAATTCTCAATGAAGAATCTCATGAAACCTACTTTCTAAAAGGAACGCATACTTGGTATAGATGCCCCGGACCTGGGATGGGAGGAGGAGATATAACCAAAAGTGTCTTAGGATGATATCAAGAAATATGTCTAAATCCACTTTCTTGTTAAATTGTTAAGAAGGGTAGAGGTCATCAAGCCATAGTGGGAAAGTCTTCTACTAATGGAGTTTCATGGATGGAGATCACAAATTTGTTGTCTGATTTCAAGCAGGATATCATAAACAACATGGCTACATAGTTGGGTACTATGCAAGCTCGGAAGAAACATGAGGAAGTTGAAACAATCTTGGCTGAGTTCTGTCTACATTGCAGACAGAAGAAACGTGACTGCAGATGTAAGATGGTGGCTAAACTGGAGGTTAAACAATTACCTACTAGTTTTAAGATAGTAGAGGGTGATGATGACCAAGTATTCTTCATTGCACAAAGGCTAACGGCATACCCAAGCATTGCATGCCTCAAGACCCTTTGATCTCGTGGTAATTTTATTCTAATTATAATAACCAATGGCAACCCACATATGGCCCATCACCACCTTTGAATACTTCTCAACCACATTGGCCTAACTATCAGAGTCCTTAATGGAAATCTCCTCAAGGAGGTTGGCAGCAACCACAAGGACAATGGACTCCACCCCCAGGTAATTGGCAGTAGAATCTTCAATGGAGAGGTTCTCAGCAATGGTAGAACCAATCCCCTAGATCCCTGCAACTTTAGTAGCCACAACCTCCAGTTATCATGCCACCTCCTGCAGTACCTGCAGTAAATACTGGCCCTCCAAAACAAACGCCTATGCCTGCTCAACTATTGTCAAATCCTAATAATAAGCAACGGCAACAACAATAGCCTATGTATCTTGTAGAAGCCAATCAATATCCAGCTTATGCCTTGAATATTCATGATATCCATCTCTCGTGTCCTGGCAGAACTAATTTCCCTCGCCTCCACGCCTGCCTTATAATTACGTTAGGATTCTAGATTCTACCCTTGAATAACCTACTAACTCGCAAAACATATACCAGATAGATATTGTCTCTAAGGAGTTTTTCTGCAAAGATCGCAAAGTTAAACCCGCTTTTCCCTCAAAGATTACAAATTACTACATATAAAGTCTATGGCGAGCCTACCTTTGATATTTTGATCAAATCCAAAGAATGTACACATTCAAATTCCTTTTCAAGCCACAGCATGTCCCAATTTATGGAAAAGCCATTAAGGAGGCCCGTTTAAAGAAACCAGGAAGAAAGAAAAATGATCCCCAAATTATCCATGTTCTAGAACAGTTGGTAGATATTATGTTAGGGAAGGTAGTCATTCCAAAATATACTGACCATGAGAGTCCTGTGGTAAAAATAAATATTAATGGCCAAATAGTAAAGAATGTTTTGATTGACCTTGGTGCAACCATTAATGTAATGACCAAGCATACTATGGAGTATTTGAATATCTTAACCATTTGGTCTACACCTACTATCCTGCAGCTTGTTGATAGTTCCACAGTAACACCTGATGGAGTGTTAGAAGATGTCATTGTTATCCTTGCATCTTGGGAATACCCAACAGATTTCACCATATTGTCCACTAAGGCAACTCTAGGAGGATATCCTATCATCCTAGGTAGACCATGGTTAGTCATAGTTATTGCTCTTATAGGATGTCATTAAGGAGATATGACAATTTCTGATGGTTAGTCAAGGAAGAAATTGGCTTTATACCCACCTGCCTAGCCTCAGCCATACTTGTCTCAACCAATTTGGCCAGATTTAGGAGAGGAAACTGAAGAAATCAATTCATTGGCTTAGCTAATGATGCTGCAAACTAATCCATTTTCCCAGCTTCAGAGTGAGGATGGCCTGCTTTTACACATTTTGCAGTCCAACTTTGATCTGAGTAGCCCATTTGTTCCAGATAGTTGTCTTTAGCAGTGTTTCATGCAACAACTGAATTCTGAGAGCCTACCACCTGAATCCCCTATAGTTTATCACAATTTGCTTCCACATGAAATACATACACCATCTTTATCAGCAGCCTTCATGAATGTCTTACCAAGCAAGTAGAAGTGTCTCTAGGCCACAGTCTAAACATCAATAATAAGCTGCCTCAATCTCAACAAGTTGCCCTAGTCACAATGTTGCAAGATCAACACAGAGCTTTTGCATGAGACTATGGGGATATGAAGGGAATAGATCCTCAACTCTTTACTCATAGGATCTACATTAAAGAAGACTGTTCACCTATTAGACAGCCTCAAAGAAGGATAAACCCAACACTCAGGGAAATAGTTAAAAAAGAGCTCCAAAAATTGTTTGATGCTGGTTTTATCTACCCCATTTCAGACAGTCAATGGGTATCTCCATTGGTGATTGTTTCTAAAAAAAGAGAAAAATGGAGAGTTTGTGTAGACTATAGGGAGTTGAACACAACAACTAAAAAGGATGACTTTCCACTGCCATTTGTTGACAAGTGTTAGACTCATTGTCTATTTTTCATTTTTGGATGGATATAGTGGGTATAATCAAATTAGAATTGCCCTTGAGGATCAAGAAAAAATAACTTTTACTAGTCCATGGAGAACTTTTTCCTACTCTGTCTTACCTTTTGGCCTATGTAATGCACCTACAAAATTTCAAAGGGCAGTGATCAGTATTTTTGCTGACATTTCTCATGATTCTATGGAGATCTACATGGATGACTTCACCACTTATGGAGCTACTTATGAAGAAGCATTAGCAAATTTGGAGAAAGTGTTGAAAAGATGTAAGAAGAAAAAATTGTATTTGAATAGTGAGAAGTGCTTTATGATGATGCAAGAGGGAATTGTTTTAGGCCATCATATCTCTCAAGCAGGAATTTAAGTTGATCCTGCAAAAATAGAAGTTATTCTAACTTTGCAAAAACCTATGAAACAAAAGGATGTTAGAAGCTTCCTAGGACATGCTGGATATTATAGAAGATTTATCAAAGATTTCAGCAAAATAGCCAGTCCATTATATGCCTTATTAACTAAGGATTTTGAATTTAACTGGACTAAGGCTTGTGACAAATCTTTCCTACAACTTAAGAACTTACTTACTGAGGCATCTGTTCTTCAAGGACCCAAGTGGAGTATGCCCTTTCATAGACACACAAATGCTTCTGATTATGCCATAGGGGCCATTTTAGGATAGAAAGAGAATTCCATAGAGCATGCCATATATTTCATTAGCAAAAACCTTCAAGGCCCTGAATTAAACTATATTGTCGTAGAGAAAGAATTGTTAGCAGTTATGTATGCCCTAAACAAGTTTCAACATTATGTCACTGGTTACCAAATATTTTTCCATACAAATCATGCAGCAACAAGGTACCTCATGAATAAGCCTACCATATCTGGTAGATTAGCAAGATGGATCCTATTGTTGCAAGAATTTGATATCACAGTTATTGATAAGCCAGGTCAGGCTAATGTGGTGGCTGATTTCTTGTCAAGACTTCAAAAAACTACACCGCCACCCCCTAAGGTAAATTAATGATAGCTTTCCCAATGAACATATATTTTCTATTGCTATTCAAACTCCATGGTATGTAGATATTGCAAATTATTTAGCAGCCAACAAGATTTGAGCCCACTTCTCACCAAAGGAAAGGTAATTGTTGGTAGAGAAAAGTTTTAACTTTTCATGGATTGCAGACTACTTATTTTGCACAGGACTTGACCAAGTCATGAGAAGATGTGTTAGGGAAGATGAAACCTATGACATTTTGCATTCCTGTCATGATGAGCCATGTGGTACCATATACTCATTAGAACATATCTAAGTGAGAGTGCCTGCCATAGGATACTATTGGCCCACACTACACAAAAATACTACAACCTACACCAGGAAATGTGACATATGTCAACGCATAGGGAAACCAACAAGGTCTGATGAAATGCCCTTGAATCCACAAGTGGTAGTTAGTCCCTTTGAAAAATGGGGAATGGATTTTGTTGGGCCTATCGATCCTCCATCCAATGGGAAATCATACATTTTGGTGTGTACTGATTATGTAACCAAGTGGGTGGAAGTGAAAGCAATGACACATATCTGTGACAATAAAGTTGTTGAGTTCATGTATGAGTAGATTTTTACTCGGTTTGGAGTCCCAAAGGAACTTGTTACTGATCAAGGAGCTCAATTTACATCAAACTTAATCACTACATGATTACAAGATCAGGCATAGAAATTCTAGCCCCTATCACCCTCAAGCCAATGGTCAGGCAGAAGTTACCAACAGAGAAATTGAGGTAATCCTTACTAAGACAATATAATTACACAAGAAGGATTTCCGAAAGCAATGCCTTGAATCCGGCCTCGGCCTACAGATGTTTATAGAAAAACAAATCCTATAGGATTCACTCCTTTTGAGTTACTCTATGGCAAGACTGCCATGTTGCCAATAGAGTTTGAGCATAAGACCTTAAGGACTACTCTTCAGCTTAACATTGATATTTCAGAAGCCCAGAAGGAACACCTCCTGTAGCTAAATGCATTGGATGAGATAAGGAAAGCTGCCTTGCAGCATACTGAAGCTACCCAGCAGCAAAGAAAAAAATGCATGATCACCATATTAGAACTAAGCAATTCTCTACCGGTGATTGGGCGCTGCTCTATGACTCCAGGTACAAGAAAAATCAAGGTAAACTCACCATAAGATGGCTTGGTCCTTATGAAATAGAAAATGTGTTTGATAATGGTCCAATTTAGTTAGCTACAATAGATCCTGTCTGATTCAAGCTACTGGTTAATGGACACTGTCCTAGGTTGTATCATAAGCTAGCATTCAAAGAAGAATTTATGAAGCAGTTTATTTTGGCTGTGGCCACTGATCTTCCTGCAGCAAAAGGCTTCGGCCTTTCTCCTACAACATCTTTTTAAAATTCTATGTTGCATGCCCATAATAAAGGTTTCCTTTTTAAGGAAGCCACTTTCTCCATTTTTCATCCATCACCACCATTCATTCCCTCTTCTTCCACGTCACCCATGCGTGTCATCCATTCTGTTGTACTACCCTCATTTATGGTTTCACTTCCAGCCATCATTTCATGCTGAGCTATGATATTTCCCAGCATGTATGAGCATTTATTACAAGGTACACGATATCTTTTATTGTCACATCGTTTATTTATTTCATTTATTCATTAATTGCTATGTACATATCAGTCATCATTGCCTATTCTTCACCTATCCTTTCGCACATGTGTGGACACATGCCACATTTTTAGTAGGGGGTGAGGATAATCCATTTCAAACTTTTTCTTATGTCACTGTCACAATTGTTAAGATATTTTTATTTTCTTGTACTTTCCAAATATAACTGCGTGTTTTCATCCCAAACAACAATTAACTGCTTGATTTGAGTAGTTCTTAACAATCATTTCATGCAATTATCCTTTGATTCATTCTTGGAAAAGTAAAGAAAAGTGACGGTAGGGCAGAAAGAGGCAGGGTAGAAGAATTTTTTCAAAATTTTAGAAGAAGTTAGAGTTTCAGGAATCTCCGCTGGGATAATTTGTGAATATGGGTGGCCAGTTAGTAAGACATGAGCCTGCAGCTCATGAACTCTTGACGCAAAACCCTCAAGCAATTTAGGCATTCAACAATTGTGGTTGGCTGAATTATTTTCTAAGGATAGATTCCTTTAATGAGGAAGTTGTAGGTGAGTTTTTGAGAACTCTTTCAGAGGGAGAAGCTACAGTGTGGGGTTTGATAGTAGCCATTACAAAAAAGTGGATTGTAGAAGTAACTGGGCTTTCAGCTATAGGAGAAATTTTTTCTTCAGGGAGAGATGGAGATGCTGTCTCTGCTAGGGAAAAATTCACAATACCAATAGATGGACCCTTGGAGGTTTCCAAACAAGGATGCAAATGAGTGTCACTGCCTCCTCCATACTCAGAATATGCCACCTTCATAATCAAGTACTTGACTTGTGAGGGACGTTTTTCCTCTTTTCATTCCTATCATTTTAAACTATTGAGTCATATGAGGCATGGTTTAGCTATCAATGTTCTAAAATTTTTGTTAAACCTTTTGAAACAATGTGCCCATGAAACCCAGAGGGGAAGGGACAACTCTATTCTTGATCGAGCATTCCCTGAGGGATGTATCACCCCTTTCTTGGCAAGAATTTGTTTCCCAGAAGGGTCTGTAACCTCTAGAGCCTCCTAGAGCACTCCTTGCACAACACAAGAAAAATAAAAAAGAGAGTAGAATCTACAAGTAGGGAAGCAAAGCAAGAATCATCTACTCCTACAACACTTAGTCCTACAGTCTCCACACCAGAGCCCTCTACCCAAGTACAAACCAGGTCTTCTGGTAGAAAAGAAAAAGGGAAAACAAAGGTAGGAGAGTCATCTAGGGTATAAAAAACCCCAAAATTTGACCCTCATGTTCATAAGCAGAAACGTTCTACCCCACTCTTTCCTACATCATCTTCCCCTGTAGCAGTTTCTCCTGCAGCAACGCCTATTGCCACTATAGTTTCACTATCATCTTCTCCTGCTGAGTCTAAATCCTCCAGGCAGGTTAGAAAGAGGAAATCCATGAAAGTGTCTCTTGCAGTTGTTACTTTAAAAACATTTCCAAAAAGAGCTTCATCAAGGAAACAACGTAAAGTTACCTCAACCTCTGTTCAACCTGAAATTATAGTAATTTTTGAGGAATCTAAAGAATTCAGTCATGATTTTTCTCAGAATGTATCTGAGAATGTTCCACAAAGTCCATCTATTATTTCTGGGGAAGTGCAGACTGAGACAGTGGAAGTTGAAGCACAACATGGTAGTGGTAATGAGAGGGGGATGCCAAGTCTTGATGACTTGGCTGAAGTAGCTAGGCAAGTTTCAGAAGAAGCACAATCTCCTCCTGTGCAACAACAAGAATCCATCTTGCAACAAGAGGAAGAATAGATTGGGCAGTCTGAAGTGTCCAATGAAACCCCATTACCTCCTGAAACTTTTCAAGCATTGGTTGTTTATAAAAGGACATTGTTGATTGAATATTTGGAATATTTTAGGACTACATGGAGACTTGTTACATTTCAAACTTTGAGTTTCCACCATTTAGCTAAAACTAAAATTCAACAAAGTCTTTGGGTGGAAGAAAAGAAGTTGAAAAGAGAAATTGAAAGACAAAAATAGGAAATTCAAGAAATGAAAGTGAAAATGGATGAAATGATGAAGATAACTGGTAAAATTATGGAATGTAGACCACCGTCTAGGGTATATGCTATGTGCCTTAAAGAGAAATTTATTTGGTTTCAATTGATGAGAATTTCAAGAAATTTAGACCTTGTCATTCACACAACTAAGGAATTTTATGATGCATATCAGGTAGCACCCAGTTGGCTGAAAAATTCCTTATGTGAGTTTTATTTGCATGGTTTGATAATTACCTCTGAAACAAAGTGGAATCCACTTCTCTACATTGGTGACATTCATTTGAGGTCACTCATGTCTTGGGCGGCCAATGAAACTAACTATGGAAGACAATTAGAGGCTTATGAAGAGGCTAAAAGGAATGAACCTATTCCACTGTGACCTGAAAGCTCAACTCCTGACACAATTCTGAGAACTTGGCTTACTGTTGTGTATGGATTCAATGATCAAACAGAAAGAATGAAAATATTTGATATCAGGAAGCAGGTGTATGATGAGTTGAAAGACCAACCATATCTATTTTGGAAGCTTTCATCTTCCAGAATTGAAACAAGATGGGAAAAACCAGCTGTTGGTCTGAGGAAATCTGAGCCTCATAGCCCTCTGAACTTTAAGGCAGCCATCAAAAGGATAGAGAAGCACATGCAACTTGGTCTCCAGAAGAGGTTTGAGTTATGGTTACCATTAACATTTCGACCTCTAGTTTTAATGTGGCCACTTTACCCTTATCAGGCTACAAAAGTTAATGAGGTTACAGAAACCCGCAGGTATGAGAGATGACAAAATTTTAGAGGTTTCTACTACAAATTTGCAACTTCATTACAAAGCCATACTACTCCTACTAATTTTAGAGAAACAACTAGAAATCTTAATGTTGGAGGACCATCATTGGGATAAGTAGGGGGAAAATGATGAGCTCAAAATATGCTCATAATTTGAATATTATATGATGTATTTTTAATACCCTTACTCTTATTGCTGATAGTTTTTTTAAGTCTTTGATTAAAGGTTTTTTTAATCTAAAATCGGGTAGTATCCTATAGCAATACATTCCTATATTCTTGCAGCTTAAAATCTCTATATGTCTGTATTAATTACCTTGTTTGACCTCCTGAATGACTGATATAATGCATGTGGTTTTTGGATAATGAAATAGATTTAATATGTGAATAATGAATGTGTATCGTGTTATTTGCCACACATGCTTTCTTTTTCTTCTGTCGCCATGTGCATCGCAGGTTGTTGAAGGAAGCATGAAGAAGTCAAAGCGTAGCAGATCTCGGCCTTGCAGTAAAGTCCATTTCCAACACGACATCGGGGAAGTTGTTCCAGCAAAGACTCTCTGACCCGGTCGTTGGGAGGAAATCTAAATGATCATTAATCTAGGAAGAGTGGAATACTAAATTCTCTCTCCTAAAACCACAGTTTGCTCTAGGCCTGCTATTTGAAAGGAGGAAGCAAAAATTAGAAAAGAAGAAATTAGCAAAGGGAAAGCTAAGAAGCAAAAATCAGAAAAGGTAAATCCTAGCCCTAGGAAGTGGAAAATTGAAGAAATCGAGCATCCTCTAGCCACTGGGAAAAATAAAAGTCCTCCAAGGAAATCAAAATTGACTGAGTCTATTATGAGTGTGCCTACAAGAAGGAGCCATAGACTAAGAAGGAAAACTGGGAAGAAGGCATAAGCTCCTAAGGGGTAGGAAAATATAGGATTGGCAGAACTCGTTGTTGTTGCAGAATGAGTTGAACATCATGAACCAGTACAGGGGAAGATCCTAGTAGGAAAGCACATACCTCCTAATTTTTCATGGGAATTAGTAGCCTTGGATTTATGGAAATAAATGTAAGAGAAAAAATAAGAATGGAATAAAGAAAAAATCAAGCTATAGGAAGAGATCAATAAGAAAAATGAAGAAATTGAGGAGAAGAATGCAAAGATTACTGCATTAAAAGATAAGGTAAACAATGTGGTGACTCTAGTACCAAAAATTATGAAATTTAGGACTCACCCAAGGATATTGGGGATGTTCACTTGAGGGAATTAATGCCATGGATTCAAAATGAAATCAGCTAGGGAAAAAAATTCAAAATATACAGAGAAAAAGAACTCCATACCCCTTATCTCTAAGAGTTGAATCAAGCAATCCTATAGATATCTACTACACATGGAACATACTTATTTACAATCCAGAGTACAAAAAGAGGATCATTCCTTCTAGAGAGGAAGAATACCTAGAATATGAATAGGTAGCTACCACTATAGGAAAGATAGTATTGGGATATTTATCACAGCGATGGAATGACTTGCCAGATTAGTTAAAACAGGCTGAACCCCATTCCCTACAAAATTATTATGCATCTTGCAAATGAAGCATTAGGTATATACATCTTGGAAGGAAAAAGAAACAATATTGGCTCTCATTAATATTTCAACCACCTATTCTGTTGTGGCTAGTACCAGACCACAAAACCTATTGGTACGATGTAGATGTAAAGAGGCCAAGGTGGGGTAGACTGGAAAGAAAGTAGGGGTTCTATTGGGATATAAATTTAGAAACTACAGGGATTGATCAAGGGAAGAATGAAATTGGTGATTTCAAGGCTTTAGTATGGCAAAGGAATCGAGTTCCCTCTACTAGAGGACCAATAGATTATTAGGTTGGGGGGAGATGATGATTATTAGGTTAGGATTTATCATATGTTTTTAATTGTTACCATGGGGTTTTAGAACCTGGTTACTAATACTTCCTATGTTATTTCCCTAAACTTATGAACTTTCGACATGAACTTATCCCTGTAACTTTTGATGGTATTAACTTGCTATGTGGTATATCTATATTAATTTTACATGTGATTGAATGAATGTTATTATAAGGTGATTATGGATATACAATTATCTTGTGCACGCTAATGTCATAATGCAGGTTCAGATTAAGATGTATATATAAATAGAGCTTTTAAGGTTGAAGAAGATCATGCTAGCTTCTCGGTTACGAGAGGAGTCAAAAAGAGAGACAATAAAAAGGTCAATGGTTGGTAACTTCCAACTCACGTGGAAGTTATAACTTAACTTTAAATGGCCATGTATGTTAGTTGAGTAGATTTAGGAGGTTTTCTATGCTTGATCCTCATTGAGGCAAGACTGGTTTGGCCAAATCTTGTGCATGCATAACCTCCTTCCACTTTTTCATGCTTTCAATAAATGGCATCCTCCTAGTCTGTTGGAGTCAACTACCTAGTTAGTTAGGGTTAGTTAGAAGATTTCCTTCTATAAATAATGATCAAATGTTCCTCTTTAGGAGGTTGGGTGTTCTGATATTGTACTTTCACTTTCAGTTTCAAGGAATACATTCATGTTGTTGTTATGATGTAACAATGTTTTCAATAAATAAAATGATACTTTGATTTGTTGCATCTGAGTTAGTTTTGGGAAGACTCATTCAAGAGGGCCCACTTGGTGAGAATTCCATCCATTCAGTTTAGTAGTTACTTTTTTGTTCAACAATTAGTTGCAGTCTTAGCAGCTGTTGGTTCCTACAGCCATTGAAACTTTGTTCTATGTCTGTTCCTATAACCAAGGCAGACAAAGTAACTTCCTGTCTGTTTGCTAAGACTTCTATTTCTATCATTCATTTCAATACAATTTAGTTGTTGATTTATGCTTAGTACTTATGCTAATTCCTTTCAATAATTTCACTTTCAGTACTATTTCCTCTCTAGTTATAGGATAAGAATGACTACAATTGAGTCCTAGTGTACAAATAGTGCTGACTGATTTCAAGTTCACGTCCCTGGGTTGATAATGAAATGAACCTTCATGATGAGAAAGATAACTACTTAGTGCAGATATCTTATCTCTAAGTTATAGCTTTAAGGGATAAGTTATTGAACCATTAGAAGAGGCCAACAATAATCATGGGTTCTTACCCCAAAATACAACATGGACCTATGGTAAGGTATTTTCTTATAATTATAATTGTTTATTTATCTAGAAGTTGTTAGAATATTAAGGTTTACATATTGTAATAAAGTTACTTAATGACTTTGTGGCTTATTATTTAATATTGCTATTAAAATAATTAGTTTGGGGTATTTTTGGGAAGTTACATGATACAATGCATTATAAACATTTACATAACTCATTGTAAAATCCCATATGAACATAATAATATTATTTTTATTTTATGTTTAATATTGTTGCTATTATGGGTTAGATTTCCATAATAATTGTGCTTGTCATTTTCCAACATGGTTTTAAAGCATAATATAGGAAGGAAAATAGTTGTTATTAATTTTTAGAAATGAATTTAAAATGCATTTTTAGTTGAACTTGATATTCTATTTTATTACAAGCTTTATAAATATTCCTAAAATTATTGGTTATGTTGATTGATATTTCAAATATTGTAGTAGTACTTGTGGCATTTCTTCTAGAGGATAATGAATAAAATATGCCTGATTGGAGGCTAAAGGAACCAAAGGTTGGAGGAGTTTTGATGTAGGAGAATCTAATTCCACGAACAATCCTATATCAACAAAAAAATTTCATGTTTTGTTTTCAATTTCAATTCAATATTGTCATGAATCTATTGGTTTTTTTTTGTATTTTCTTTAGGAGACTTTTTATATTCAAATTGCTCAAGTTCATGACACTAACTTGTAGAAGGGCTCAATAGGTACTTGCAATTTCAATTTGGTGAAGATTGGATAAAAAATGGCTAAGTTATGCGAATGTAAAGTTTTAGTCTCTAATCGAATATTTGCATAAGTTTTATGTGGAACTAGATCTCTTTATAACTAGTTCCAATGCATTTATCAAAATTGGTTCCAAGTTTTCTTTTTTGCATTTAGCTATTTTTCAAAAAAATTAGGTTCATTTGGATTAGTGGGAAAGTTCAAGTGAATTGAACTTGTAATCTTTGATATTTGATTTTGATGAATAGTTTTAATGCTGAATATTTTGTGGGAACTTTTGGTTCAATTGGATTTGTAAGAAAGTTCAAGTGAACTAAATCTATGAGTTTTGATAACTAGTTTGGATGAATATTTTCAATGGTGAATTCTTTGTGGTAACTTTAGGTCCAATTAGATTTGTACAAAAGATCAAGTGAACTGAAATTATAAGTATTGGTAACCAAATTGGATGAATTTTTTTGATGGTGATGTTACATGATGTAATAAAATGAAGATGTTAGCATAGATTGAAGGTCACTTGGAAAATTATGATATTAGCATGACATAAGAAAATGATGATATCAAAATTGTATGGGTTGTGGTCAAACACAACTAAACTAGATGTGTACATTAGTTAAAGGTTTCGTTTAGTAAGAAAATTAACATCTCCAAGATGATGTAATGATGATGCCAATGATGTATAGAGAGTGGGATTTTTTAAGTGAACACGACTATTTAACAAGTAATGAATTTCATGTTCAGATGGATTCCAAACTTTCACAAGATAACATGAAGGTGATACCAATGATGTATAGAGTTTAGGATTTTTAAGTGACCCTAACAATTGGACAAGTTATAACAATTATATTTGGATGGATGCTAGACTTCTACAAGATGATGTAATGATGATGTCAATGGTGTACAAAATGCAATATTTTCAAGTGAGTTAACTTAAGAGAAATTTATAACAATTTCATTTAGATGGACACTGAACTTCCAAAAAATGGATATTTACATAATCCTATCAATGAACTAGACATGTGGGGTTTACTATTTGAATTGGATATCTATGGAATCTCATCAACAAACTAAATATGTGGAGTTTCCTTCTTGAACTATATTTTATTCTTTGTGTAAAGATTCAATTACTTGTAACTATCAAAACTACAATGATTTAACTTACTTAGAGTTTGAAGTATAAAAAAAATATTAATCTATGGGGAGCTTTTTTGGGAAGGGGCAACATTTTGGAGAAAAATATTGAAGGTGATTTTTATTGAATTAATTGTACTCCTTATGACTATTGTAGAGAATTATTTTGAGAATTGAAATAAAACTCAAGTTAAATTTTTATTGTGTCATATATTTTTTGTTAGCTACTAGATTTTGGTTCTTATAAGACCCCCATATCTAGGCTACATCAAAGGGTATCAGAGTGAGGTTCTTGTTGGAAGGAGTGCAATTTTTAAAGAGGTTATAAAGGGTTAGAAGAGGTCAAGAGTGTCTCATAGCATCTAATGGTTTCTTACATGCATGTTAAAAGGAACCTTGCAATTACAAAGGAATTAGATGGATATTAAAGCTATGCGAAGGATAGGTTTCTATTTTCCACAATGCATGGGTAGAAAAGTAGAGGTGATATTTAGATTTGGTTATGGTAATATTGAAGAAAATTATTGTGTGAAGGATAATCCCCAAAATGGAGGATATATTTAAATAGTTTCAAACTAGTATTAGGAATGAGATCTAGCTTCTTTAGTTGCATGTCTAAGAAGAAACCCATAACATGAAGATGAGCTTGCAAGTGATGAAGAAAGTGTAGTTGAAGAATGAGAAAGAGAAAATGAACAACCAGTAGATGAAGGAGAAGAATATTTCCTAAGAGGTCTTGTTAGGATTAGCAGAGGTAATAAAATGGAGGTTTTAAAATTTTTAGGCAGGTTAAACTCTAAGGAGTTAATAAATTGGAATGGTGAATTAGAAGAGTATTTTAAATTTATCTGTGACCCATAGAGGGTAAGGTTGGCACAAAAAAAACTTATGAGACATGATTACCTTTGGTGGAGAGAGTTGTAGAGAGAAAGAGTAGAAAATGGATAAAAAAGGATAACATCATGGAATCAAATGGTTACTAGGTTAAAGGCCAAATTTATTCCCAAAGATTGAGAATTAGAGTTATTTAGAAGGCTTAAAAATCTAAAAGAGGACATGAGTGTAAAGGATTATATATAAGAAATATACAAGATGGAAATCATACCTGATCATCATGAAATGAATAGAGAGAAGGAAACCATGGACATAAATGGGTTAATATTTAATATTCAAGATGAGATGAGTATGCTAAAAATGTCAAAAAATGAGGAGGCTTATCAATATGATTTAAAAGAAACATAAAATATATCTAAAAAGCAACATAATAGTACAAGAGGAAGATGAATATTTTAAATTGAGAGAGGAAAAGCAAGTAGTAGCACAAGGAAATAGAATTATGAAGAAGAAATAAGCTCTAAATGGAATAATGAATTGGGTGAAGGAAAAATAAGAATGGAATATCCAACAAGAGGACAATGAAACAACAAAAAATGTTCTTTGGAACATGTTATAGGTGTGGAGAAGTTGGTCATATAGCTTATGAGCCCCTTCAATTACCATAGAAAAATAGTAAGATGGGTATGGCTAGAAATCACATAGTACAAGAGGATGGAGAAAGTATGGTATCACCAAAATGAGTGGAAGAACCTAGGGAAGGAGATTTTTTTATGTGGAGGATGGACACTTTCAAAGAAGTCTATTTTGAACTATATAGAAATCTAGATGTAAATGTTATAAATTAATTATAGATAGTGGCAGTACTAATACATTAGTTTATAATGACATGGTAGAATATCTAGGTTTAAAGAAGAGTAAACATCCTAGTCCATATAAGGTTACTTACTTCAAAAAGAACACGAATTGGTAGTGAAAGATAAATATTTAGTAAGTTTATAGATTGGTTCATACAAAGATGAAGTTTATTGTGATTTTATGTCAATGAATCCATGCCATGTTTTTCTGGGAAGACCTTGGTAGTTTAATATAGAGGCTATCTATGATGTAGAAATATTTTTTATACTACAGTGAATAGGCTAATTGAAAAACATATGTGTAATCAATATGATAGTTATTTGGAGTATTGCATGTTTGTGTAGTGGAAGTGTAGAGTAGTAGTTTGGAAACTTGAACATTTGAATATTAATGTGTGGATGGTGTATTAAGTGAAATTAGTGAGTATAATGAAATGTGAAAATAGTGTTTTCGTGGTCGATTAGTTACTTGCTTAAATGATGGTGTTTGATTAGTGAAATCATTGTGTTTCTTATTATTGTCATATGGAGGGAGCCCACTGGTGTCATCTGATTATTATGAAAACTTTGGTTATTGTGTTCGATCTTGTATGAAGATGAAAATTTTAAAAGTGTTGGTTTCTAATTTTGTAGTAATTTTGTTTTTACTCTGCATCTATCAATTTGTGATAATGGAAATATAGTCATTTTGTGGTTCCATGATATGAGTCTTGGGAACCCAAGTATTTGTGTACCCTTTAGTTGGGTATATGAATATTGGTGTTATAGTATCCCTTGTTTTTTCCTTCGTATGTCTCTAGAAGCAATCACCTTGTATGTTATGTTTTGGCTGACCTTGTGGTTTGGTCTTGTGATCGTTCTACTCTTGGTCGTGGGTCCTTTCTTGTCATATCTTAGCATGGGGGGTGGACCTTCGGGTCCACATGGTCGGGTGGAATGTGCTATGCAGCCTATTGAGTTCCCAAGTTGTGTTCATGATGCAGAAGTGGATGCAGAGTTCCAAAAAGCCACATTGTTGAAGACTTTTCCTCACCTTGTACCTATTTCCTTTAATGTAATTATTCTTGTATTTGATGTTCCCTTCCCATTGTTATAAGGGAAGCATTATGTAATGTATTATTGTATTTGTGATGTGTTGTATATGTGGAAATATGCTCCACAATTGTAATTTAAACTATGAATTGAATTGTAATATAAAGATGTATCACTTTCCTCTCTTTTAATCATGGATGATTGTATGTCCTGATTATGTAATCTTGGTTCATAGTCTACTTCGTTGATTAAAGTATAGGATTCGTAATGACCATTCCATGTACCCCAGAGGAAGTAGATGAACTTGTAAATGTATAATTGCTTTTTATGTAATGAATGTAGAAATTAATCTTATTCTTTTTCTTTCTCTCAAAAAAAAAATTTATGGTGTTTTATTGTCCTTAGGGGTTCACACAGCAGGGCATCACAACATTAGTATCAAAGCCTAGGTTCACACATTAGGCACTCTAGTTTCGTCTAGGCTTAGATGAAACTAGAGTGCGTAGTGTGTGAACCTAGGCTTTGATACCAATGTTGTAATGCCCTATCGTGTGAACCCCTAAGGAAAATAAAACACTGTACAATTTTTTATTTTTTTATAGAGTGAAACAAAGAATAAGATTAATTTGTACATTCATTACATGAAACACAATTATACATTTACAAGGTCATTTTCTTCCTCTGGGGTACATGGAATGGTCATTATGAATCCTATACTTTAATCAACAAAACAGACTATGAACCAAGATTACATAATCAGGACATACAATCATCCATGATTAAAAGAGAGGAAAGCGATACATCTTTATATTACAATTCAATTCATAGTTTAAATTACAATTGTGGAGAATATTTCCATAGATACAACACATCACAAATACAATAATATATTACATAATGCTTCCCTTATAGCAATGGGAAGGGAACATCAAATACAAGAATAATTACATTAAAGGAGAATAAGGTACAAGGTGAGGAAAATTCTTCAACAACATGAAGCTCTGGAACTTTGCATCCGCTTCTGCATCACAAACACAACCTGGGAACCCAATGGGCTGCGTAGCACATTCCACCTGACCATGTGGACCCGAAGGTCCACCCCCCATGCTAGGATATGACAAGAAAGGACCCACAACCAAGAAAAACAAGCAGAACGATCACAAGACCAAACCACAAGGTCAGCCAAAACATAACATACAATAATCTAAATGACCACATACAAGGTGACTACTTCTAGAGACATACGAAGGAAAAAACAAGGGATACTAGAACACCAATATTCATATACACCCAACTAAAGGGTACACAAATACTTGGGTTCCCAAGAAACTCATATCA
The DNA here is from genome assembly GCA_007258455.2 of Sequoia sempervirens. NCBI lineage: Eukaryota > Viridiplantae > Streptophyta > Pinopsida > Cupressales > Cupressaceae > Sequoia > Sequoia sempervirens. The sequence continues at coordinate 328,774,113 of VDFB02086081.1, read as the reverse complement.
TGGAACCACAAAATTACTATATAACTTCCATTATCACAAATTGACAAATGCAGAGTAAAGGGGAGAAAATTACTACAAAATTAGAAACCAACACTTTTGTAAATTTTCATCTTCATACAAGATCAAACATAATAACGAAAGTTTTCATAATAATCAGATGACACCAGTGGGCTCCCTCCACATGACAATAATAAGAAACACAATTATTTCACTAATCAAACACCATCATTTAAGCAAGTAACCAATCGACCATGAAAACACTGTTTTCACATTTCATTATACTCACTAATTTCACTTAATACACCATCCACACATTAATATTCAAATGTTCAAGTTTCCAAACTACTACTCTACACTTCCACTACACAAACATGCAATACTCCAAATAACTATCATATTGAATTACGACTAAAGTCCTGATTGATAGGCTAATTGAAAAACATATATAGCTTTCAAACGATATCACATTTTTTGAATATGAAATATGTGTCACATTCTATGCTTCACATACTATAGGATTAAAAAAAAATGAATTTCATGAGGTTTTGACCAAGTTAAGGTGGTCAGACGTATGATTTTTTATATTTTTTAAAAGTTGTAATAAAATAATCATAATTAATTATTTACTTAGAAAAAAATTACAAAAAATATGCATCACATCAGGACATGAGTCCTCTAATTACTTGAAAAAATTATCATTTTATTGTGGTTAGGGTGGTCAAATAGACACCTACTTATTTTTTCCTTGAAATTTATGTACTACTGCATTGAAATTTCAAATTTTCACCAAATAGATTTTTTTTAAAAGAAACCTAGTAGTTTAGAAACTAAATTCAATTTTCTATAGATTCTATTCTTACATATTTTTGAAATAATACAGATAACTTATTCAAATTTTTACATCAAGTTTCCTAACTCTGATTTTTCTAAATTTTTTGCCACTTAAGGGCCTATTTTTTCCATGATGATCCTGCACATACCCTATTGCCAACTCCATTAGATGCTAAAGCTCTGAAGGTAGACTCTACGTTTCATGATCTAGGGCATACTACGGTGGCTCGCATTTTAGTTGATTTGGACATCTCCAAACTTCTCCATGGTGATGTGGTTTTAATGGTGGTGGATAGACCTTGGTCACAGCTACTAGACTATGAGGGCCTCCCCTTTTGGTGCTAGATGTTTTTCTCCAATGGTCATTTGGCCTTTAGTTGCCCTCTTGCTTGTCATAAGGGAATTCCTACTTGATTGAATAATGCAATATCAAACCACCTCATGGTTGGTTCTCCCTCTTCGGATGATTCTTCTTGAGAGGCCAATACTCCTGTTCCTCCCTTGGTATCTGAGCCTTTCTAGGCTCCTCTTCTAGCTATCCTTTTTGTGGAACCTTTGTTGCCTCAATCTACTACTGTTGTCCTAACAGAACCTACCTGTCCCTCGTTGATCAACTCTGTTGATCCTTTGATAGCTCTTGTCTCCTCTTCTACACAAATGGATCCCTCGCTGCATGGTGGCTCCTTGCCCGGGGTGGCTATTGAGGATCTGCTCCTCTCACCTCGCTTGGTGGATTTTGATTCTGAGTCTTCTTAGTTTGTTGTGCTAAGGAAGAAGGGATTCCCCAATTCCGTCACTTCTTAACATCATAGGGATTTGGGAGTCAAATTAGTCCCCTCAAGTTTTTAGGTAGTCTAGTCCTTGTTTGTCGTTCTACAACTGTTGGTTAGCTACTTCTGTTGGCCTATTGGGCCTGTTTTGCTGGGCCCCAGTGGCTCCTATTCTATTTTTTCTAGTTCATGTTTTGGTTTGAACTACCTTATTTTTGGTCCTTTGGGATTTCCACGTGAAGGGCACAACACCCTGTAAATGCTTCTTATCTTATCAAAAACAACAATGAATGTAATAAGTTAAATTGATAGAGATCAAGAAGGATATCATAGACTTGCTTATATTCCAGGCATGTATTAGACACACAATGAATTATTGCCACTCATATATAATAAAATGACACCTAATAATATATAGCTTGATGTGGCTCAAATGGGTTCCAAGTATAGCACCAAAAGTAGCAGTAACAAATAGCTATGATCATCCAAAAAGAAGAGGTATGGAAATAAAGGTACACCATTCTTAATTTTAGCATGATAAAAATATAACAAAGGTACCAAGAAAATTTGAACATGTGTACCATAGTTAGAATGATGAGGTGCCAAGAATTAGTATATATATATACATGGTGTACCATAGTGTTGTTTAGTGTTTTCTTTAGTTTAAAGTAAAAAACTAGTCAAAGTGACTTGTTCAAGAGGAAGTGGCCATTGAAAAGGTGCCTCAAGGAGCAATCAAGTAAGGTACCACTAACTTCTATTCTAGCACTACCATTGCATTCACAAGGGTGATGCAATACATGTATAGGAGAATTTTAGATACTAGGTAGGATTGAGAAAGGAAATAAAATATTGACCAGATAAAAAAAGTATGAATTTCCATTGTATAATTAAGGTTTGCACCTTTTGGTGGTGAAATCTAGTGTGACTTTTTCAATGTCCAACATAGAATTTTATAAGTGAGTTTCAAATGTGATAGGTATGAAATCAATATTTATTGTATATGGAAATATTTTTTAACATTAACATAGTAGAGAATCACATTCATTAAATTTAGAAATTAGGATTGTATAATACGTATGGTGCAACTTCTATAATAGAACATGTTTATAAATATCATGGAATATTTTATATTGTTTAAATAAATTTTTTTTAATTCATTTTATACAATAAAAAATCAAGATTCTTAAAGTTTTTTATTTGATTATAATATCAAAATTTTATCATAATATAGAATACTTTTGAATTAACTAGATTATGAAATATAATACAAAAAAAAAACATCATACATTACCAGATTATGTATATACACTTTAAATTATTTGAAATGATATCTAACCTTTTTAGAAGGAATCATGCTTACATAATGCCATCTAACTATTTAAGAAGGTGACCTTACAAAGATTGAGGGGGAGATTGTGAGTGAATTGTTGGGAACTGACAAACTTTGATGGTGGCATATGACGTCCTCACCTCGTGATGGTTGAAGGCCATCATTGGTTTGATCTTCTATCATTTTTTCCTCTTAGTGACTTGTATTTTTCCATATTTTTTTATGCCTTGTTATCATTTACTAGTGTGGCCTCCTAGTGGTTTCCTCCTGCCCCATGAGAACACCCTGCATGCATTATTTTTGTTTGTGATTCACCACCTTGCTGCCCTGGAATCGCTTGTGAGGGGAAATACATGGAAAAGATTTTCCATCATTCAGTCAACCCCCCAGAGGTGTGGTGGTTAATTGACCTTTAAATCCTCTTAGAGGGGTGGATAATGGAGGTTAGTCATTTATAGATATCATAGTGAAAACAGGTAGGTGGGTTATCCTTGAGTCGGTGCACTTCCTAAAAATTGATGATGGAGGGTGCAATTGAAACCCTAAACCTGGAGGTGAATTCGGTAAGTTCCCTCCTTGAGATAATAGGAAATAAATTTGGATTCTGAACAATGATATGGCTTAGGCTCTTGGTAATGAAGGTTCAAGATTAAAGAATGTTAATTTTTTTTTGCTAAATCAGACATTTCAAAAATCCCGGCAAGGAAATACCTCGACTGGTGGATGATTAATATATGGAATAAAAAATTAGGGGTTTTCCACTCTTTTTGTAGAATGATACTATGTGCAATTTTTTTTCTATCTAAATGTGCAAATATTAGCTAGAAATGCAAAATTAAATAACACAAGACCAGCTCAAGATTGGGATACGTTTAACACAAATAAAAGAAGAAAAAAAAAAAGTATATCTTTTATCTGCATTGTTCCTTGGTTGGCCCTTGATGCAGCTTGATGTGTATGCTCCTTGGATGGCAATGTGATGAAAATGGGTGTAAGGTGAGTATGTGATAAAATGAGCAATGACGATGAGACCTAATGCAAAAGGATGGCTTGAAAATGACTTGAAAATTTGAGAGCATAAGGGTGCTAAAATGCCTAAGTTGTTGGAATGAATGAAAAAGGGGGGTATTTATAGAAGATGTTGAATTCTCTAGAGAATTCAATGGTCAGGATTGAGCCACCATGGCCAAGATGAAGGGCTATGGTGAGTTGAGGACTCAAAAGCCCTCACACCTTAACATGTGGAGGATGAGGTGTCCAAAGGACATGGTGAGATGGAAAGGGTACAAATGATGTGGAGGAAGGACAAGTGATGTGGAGGAAACACAAGTACTTTGAAATTACCTTGGGAGATGAGAATATTTCCTCAAAAAGGAGCTTCTTGTCCCCAAGTAAGAATGAAAGTGACATATGAGGAATTTTAGTATTCCTCAAAAAATCTCCATGGGGAAGAGGAAAGTGGTTGGAGAAATAAATGTGAATTAAAAATTCACATGATTGGAGTGGATAAGGTGGTTGTGATAATAAATATGAATTTTAAATTCATATGATAAGCACCTTGTGGATAAGACAAGGTTCTTATGGAGGAGGCTGATAAGTACCTTGTGGATAAAACAAGGTTCTTATAATATAAGGTTCTTGGCTTCATGTGACTTGATGTGACCTTTCAATGATCACCTGGGGAAGAGGAGAATCCTTGGAGGAATAAAAGGTGAATTTTAAATTCACATAGGGAAGAGGGTCTATGCCAAATATGGAAAATGTGAAGGTTGACCAAAAAGGTATGCTAAATGCAACAAGGGGATTAGATTCAGGTTGTGCAAATACATGATCAAGAAAATTAATGGGAGAGAAGCAAGTGGTAGATTATAGAGGATGTTACATTAATCTTGATAAAGGTGTGGATATCTTAATCATTGATTAATTACATTAACCTAGATTAGAAGAGGGTTATGGAGGATGTGACAAGGAGAGAGAAAAAGGAAGAATTTAAAATTGATTTTATTCAAAAAGGTGAAATGACTAAATTAAATAAAATTGATATGTTTATTTAATTTAGAGAGGAAAAGGTGTACGGTAAAGTATTTAATTGTTAAATTAAATACTTTAGGAACCTTAGGAAAAATGGTGAAATATTAATTAAATAAACATTTAATTAATATTGATGAAATAGACAAATAAAGTAGACAAGTTTGACCATGTGGGAGTGGTGAAATTTGGATGTCTACAAATACAAAGAAGGCGTTTATTAGTTACATTCAAAAAATTTAAAATTCAAGAACATGTAATTAAAAAAGAGTTTTTGTTAGTTGGGAATACACTATTTAGGGCTATTTAGGGTTGTTTCCAACCTTTTGTGTGAGGAAGTTCTTGCTCTTTCCTACCCTAGATGTATAACTCTAGAGAATATATTCTATTGATTTTTTGGAACTTCATCTCATGATTGGTTGTGAAATTTGGGAGGGTTTTGAGAATTGAGGACTCAAAAAACACCCTACTACACCTAGACACGAGGGTTTTAATCTCAATAATTATGGGCATTAAGATCTCAGATGAAGTTGAAATTGAAATTGAGAATGCAATTTTAAATTTCCAAATAGAATTGTTGAGGGGTTTGAACATGTGCTTCCTTTGCAAAAGAGAGGGACATGTGAGTAAAAATTACCCTATAATTAAAAATCATAACATTGGTAATAAAAATGGGTGCCTCCCATTGGGGTAAAGGAGCCCTTTGGTGTAGTGGAGACTAGGTAGCTTGAGGGTTCTATGAGCCCAAAGTGGGTGACCCATGTTGATGTAAATGACCCCAAATAAATGAGATGACCATAAGTGAAGAGAATAAAATCACTGAATCTGAGGCTCTTGATAATGTGTTAAGTTTGTTTCCTGAGGAAGAAAGTCTAGTTCTCGAGAAGGGAATGATAGAAATTGAAAGCCTTGCAACTGAAGATGGCTCTGGAATGACACCCCAAAGCGTGGGGCAAGTTTTAGAAAACTATGCACAACCTGCATTGGTGGGAGGAAAAATGGAAAACTATGTCCTATTTGAGGATAGGCACAAGCCTTTGGATCAAAAACTTAATGCTCAAGAGCTGGTCTTGGAATAGATTAAAAACCAAATAAATGTGAATAAGAAAATTCTTAAGGCCGCAAGATCTAAAATTGAGGCCCACGGGCAAGAGGTCGGTGATTTCTAGGCAGAGCAACCCTATGTTGAATCCAAACAAATGGTAACTATAAAAACTAATTCCAATAATAATATTCATAGGTTTATTGATCCTTTGGTTTTGGATGTAGCCCACACTAAGACATGGCAAGGGGATTCAGGATAAAAAATTCTAATCCCTACTAATGTGGAGGATATTGCTTATGTAATCAAAGTGAACTCTAGAATCAATGAGACTCATTTTTTACTAGAACTGAGCTCAAAGGAGACAATAGATAGTCCCAAAATAATGATCCCAAAAGGGAGGTTATTAATAAATATTTAAAACTTAATAGTCAAAACTGGAACTTAGAGGATGCAAAAAAAATTCTTTTTATCTAATGAGGCTAGCCCTCCCTAGACCAAACAAGCTGTTAAAAATGCTTCAACCATGCCAAGAGTCTTGGGAGATGTTGGTGAGAAAAATGATCCTAAGGATAGTAATGAATTGGATGTAGAGAAAGATAAAAGATCATTTGTGAAAGAGTGGTTGGGACAGAAAAGTGAGGGAGAAAAAAAAAAAAAAGAGAGGGTAGGATACCTTACAAAAGAGGTGAGAAAAGAGGAAATGATTTACCTAAATGCTTTGAGGGATTGAGGAGCCTAGAATATGAAACTTAGGACATGGATGTCGATGAATCTTAACTACGTCTCTTGGTATGTAAGGGGACTTGAATCCTTGGATAGAAAGTACTATGTAAGAAGCTTTGCTAACTAGATTAAAAGTAAAGGTGTAGTAATGTTACAGGAAGTCAAAGCCACTAATTTCAACTTGGAATCAAATCTCAAATTCATAAGCATAGATTCAATCTCTTTCACTACCAAACATGAGAAAGGAAAAGGTAGCTTTGCAATACTACTAGCCAACAAGTAGAAAAACTGGGTGCAAGATCATGGTAGCCCACCTTGTAATAGGGCATTTTAGATTTTCCTGGAAGAGGAGAATATAAAGTTTGAGGTCTGTTCCATCTATGCCCCTAATGAATATAGACAAATATGTGATTTGTGGGATTGGTTAAGCAAGTTTCCTGACATCCCATGGGTGTTGGTATGAGATTTTAATATGGTAGAGAATCAAGAGGATAAGGTGGGTGGAGCTGATTTGGGGTGGAAAGGAAATGGAAATTTTTTTTGGTATAAGATGAAAAAAAAGCTAAGGGTAGTAGACCCGCTTGAAGGGGAAAAGAAAGAGAACAAAGAAATTTGGTACACTTGGTGTAATTACCAAGGTGGCAATAGGAGGATATACTGTAGGCCTGATAGGTTATATGCCATTAATAATTTATTCTCCTTTGACCTAGTGGAAGGCTCCAACTCAAGAGTTAAGGTTAACCCCTAGACTCTCTTTGATGATCACCCCATTAGAACAAGGCTAACATTTGGGAGTAAAATCAATACCCCTCTCAAGAGAACACAATTTCTTATCCTCAATACTAGCCTTCTAAGAGATGAAGATTGTAACAATGCAATCTTCACACTAAGAGAAATAAACAAGTGGTTAGTATAGGGAAAATGTACCATTGAAAGATGGAACATAAATGTGTAAATTTGGCAAAGAATATTTCAAACCATTGGGAAAAAGAAAGCAAAGGATAAGAGGAAATTTGAAACCCTATTGCAAGAAAAACTCTTTCATGCAGAGGGGTTGATCCAAAATGATCCCAAAAATATGGAGGCAAATGAAGAGCTCATAAGTATCAGGGGGACTCTAAGAAAGATCCAGAACTATAGAGACCAAGGTCTCAAGAAGAGGGCAAAGCTGAATTGGGAAGCCCAATGGGATAGAGGGTCCAAGTTCTTCAAAATATTGAAAGATAAGGAAGTTAAGGAGCAGGTTAATGCCATTTAGGATGAAGAGGGGTTGGTCAAAGATCTAGATGACATCAAAGATAAATTCTTTTAGTTTTATAAGGGCATCTTCATGAAAGAGTGCAATAACACACCCTGCAAAGAGGCTAGAGAAAAATGTAGGAGCTTAATTCTGAGGAAAGTGAAAGAGTAAATTACAGAGAAGTTAAGAAAACCATTATCTAAAGAAGAGACCAAAACCACAATCCTCTCAATTTTCAATGAAAAGGAACTTCAGGTAGATGGGCTACCAGTAGAGTTCTATAAAGTAAATGTAGACTGGGTTAGTGAAGACTTGATACAAGTCTATAATGAAGCACTTGAAGTTGGATCACTTGGAAAGGAAATCAATCAAGGTATCATTAATCTCATTCCCAAATATGGAGATAAAAACTTGGTCAAAAAATAGAGGTCAAACAGCTTATTGAATGTGTCATATAAAATTCTTGCAAATGCCATCTCCCAAAGGCTAACTTTGGTTCTTTTGAAGGTCATTAATAATTCCCAAACTTGATTTATAAAAGGAAGGTACATTTTAGAAAACCTGTTAACTAGTTGGGAAGCAATCGAGTGGGCTAGGAAATCCAATCAAAATATAGGCATGCTTCTATTGGACTTCGAGAAGGCATATGATAGAATTGAATGGCACTTTGTTCTGATGGTGTTGGAAGCATTTGGTTTCTTAGAATCACTGTGTCAAATGGTTAAAGCCATCCTAAAGGATGCCTCAACAAGAGTAGAAATCAATGGGGACCTTACATAAGTGATAACCCTACACATATTCATAAGGAAAGGGTTTCCCCTTACACCTTCCCTATTTGTCATTGATACAGATGCCCTACACTACATACTAAGGGAATCCACCTTGAGCCCTAGAGTGCAAGGAAACTCCCTCCTAAGCAAGGAGGAGTTAATGAATGGAAAATTTTATGATGAGACAACACTCTTTATGAAATTGTACAAGGAAAACTTTGAAAATATGCTAAAGGAAATGGATTTATATGTCAAAGCAACTAGTGAAAAAATATCCAAGGAAAAAACCACACTACTAAGTTTAGAAGTACATAAGCCGAATTGGCTCAAGGAGCATGATTTTCAATGGGGAGGCCCTAGTAAGATTGTCAAGTATCTTGGGATACCTTCTGCACTAAATCCTAACTTAAAGGACATGTCAGAGTGGCTGAAAATCAAAATTGTCAAGAAACTGGAAGCCTAGAATAAGAAGTACCTCTCAATTGTAGGGAGGGCATAGGTGTGTCAAAAAATAATTATATCCAATAATATCTATTAGGATTCAATTTGGTTTTTTAGTGGGTACTAAGTAAATTAATTCAAAAGTGCATAAGGTAGTTTCTCTGGTCAAATTGTAAGGGGTGCAAGAAAAGGCATACAGTCTGGGGTTAAAGGATCTTAAGAAGAAAGGGATTTCCCTTGTTGCCAAATGGATTTACAAAATTTTAGTGGGGGATGAACCTTGGAAGGTTTTGGTAAGAAACAATATCATCAATGGGGTTCCTAGTAATGAAAAATCTTGGAAGAATTTCCCTATCTTTGATCTCTTGTTTGGTAAGTTCCTAGTCAACCTAGTGGGGTCTAGTGTTTCCAAAAGATTGTGGAAAGCTTGGGGGATATGAAAAGAAAATGTACTGTCTAAATTTCCAATTGACATTAAATTAAATAAGAACATTCTAAATAGATCTATATGGTGGAATATATACCACAATAATAAGCCATGGCACTCCTTCAAGGTTGCTCGACTAAAGAGTGGAATAAAAAAGGAATCTCACTAGTCAATAGCATCTTTGAGAATGGTAGGTTGATCAGTTGGGAAACCTTAAAATAGGACTTGAATCTCCCCTAAACCCAAAACAACATATGAAAGGCTAAGGAGTCACAACTTTAATCTAAATCATTTAACTCTTGGTGCGGTAAACATTAGTCAAGATCTAATGTGGTTGAAAGAAAAAGAATTAACAAAGCTAAAAGAAAAAGTAATCTATAAATTTATTGATAGCCCCCCTAACCTAGTTGAGTAGCTTAATAAAAATTGGAACCTGAGCTTGAAACAAAACAATGGGAAAAGATATTCACCAACATTTGGGGTAATGTTGTAGATCCCAAAAAGGTAGGTTTTAAGTGGATGTTGTTGTTGCAAAAGCTGTTAGTTTTTTACCCTAAAATCAATGCTTTTATTTATGATGTCTGTAAAAAAACTGAATTGGTTTATCATTTGTTCTTTGACTGTTTTTATGGTAAGGAAGTGTGGAAATTGTTTCAAATTGACTTGTTTGTATGGGGGGAAAGAAAGGAGAAAAAGATAAAAGATATTCTCATGGGGAAAATTGATAAATAAGAAAGGCTCCTAATTTGTTCTGGTTGATTCTAACTACTGAAATCTTATGGAATCTATGGAAATCTAAAAATGTAGAACAATTTCAAGGCACTAGGAGGGCACTTACTGAGTCTAATAAAAGACTCACAATTAATCCATTCATTAAATAATCTCATTTATCAAATAAACATTATCATTCAACCTTCATCATCCATTTAATTAAATAAATCAGGAATCCATTTAAATCAAATCCTAAATCACTTTCCATCCTTTTCTGATTTAAATAAATCAATTATCAAAATCCTAAAGGTCAACTCATCTAATCAGCATTAATCAGCATAATCTTCATCTAATCCTAATCTAATGCTAATCACATCCCACTTGCATTATCTAGATCTAGCCACTTGCACAATAAATCAATTTTATTGATTTATTAAAAGCCTCATTTTCCCTCAACATGACAAGTCAAACAGGGCATTTATTGCTATTTTTCCTTGTCCCCCTCTCAGCATTTATGGCAAAATTTGAATTCAAAATTTCCCCCTCTTGGGCACTCTTCCCAAATCTTGCACACACATCAACTAATCACATGATGACAAGTGTCCTCCTCTCATTGGAAGAATCTTAATCCCACATTGGTCCCTCTTCAACATTTGGCATTTTGAAAATCTTTAAATGCAGGCTTCATCCTCAAGCAAATCCTCCACAATCCTCCACAACTTTTATGCAAGGTTACTCTCTTAATTTGAGAGCTGATCTTGCTCATCGCTCCACCATCTTCATAGCATTTCATCATCTTGAGCTTTTTATCAAGGATTGGGAAAGGGTCACTAGCACATGTGACACCAATCCACTATGAGATAGTACTTTCTTCATGTTTTGTTGTATGCTTTCAACTAGTTTATCTAATCTTTTGTTATTTGGATGGCATCATGAAGCATGTTGATTTATTTCATATGGATGTTGAGGGTTCGTTTTGCTTGAATACTAATCATGCTTGTTTATGTTAGTTTTTAACCAAAATGCAGAATTTCGCATCCTACATTTGGCGCTAGAAGGAGGGCAATAAGAGAAATCTACTTATCCATGTTGCTTAATCTTGCAGTTATATTTTGTTCTTCACTAGAAACTTTCTATCTGTTTCTTGTTGGCAGTTTTGGCATTTTAAAATGTTGATAGAGAAGATGCTTTTGAGCTTGCATTGTTTCAGTCTTAAAACTAACGCCATACGTCTCAGTTAAAAATGATGATTTTGCAATCACTTAGTGTTTCTTTCTCATAAGGCATTTGCATTTCATTTGTAATTGCAAAGAATTTCCAAAGTTCTCATTTGCGCGCAGGCAAGGAAAATGCTTATTACCTTAGCTTGATTGTTCATTGTTATTATATTTGGCTTTTGAGTTGCGTAATGGCCTTCTAATTTCTTTGGGTTGAACGTATAACTACCTCACCTGCGCTTCTCAGTTGTGCTAGTTTCTGAACTTGTGTAACAATACTAACAACAATATCAACTGTAGCCGTACTCAGCTACGGTGACGGATTAGAAGTGGACGAGCTCATTTTGTCGGAGATGCTCTCTGTGGGGTCTCAGACGGTGGAGGATTTTGTCTGTGAAGGTGCAAATTCGATGAGCAGAATCATCCATGGAATCATCGACGCCCGATTTGGTTGGCTTTGGGAAGGATCCTCTCTCTTTCGTTTCTCAAACGGCAACGTTATATGAGAAGAACGTTCTCTTATTGCCTTCACTTTCTCAGCTCATCTGCTTTCACGGGGTCTCTCCTGCTGGAGGAAAGAGGCTCTTTCTGCGTCAGGCTTGAAGTTCACGCCCATCTCTGTCCAACGCTAGGTACCTTGGGTTCTATTACGTGGGGCGCCTAAGCGAAATCTCTGTGGGAGATGATCTTGTTTCCATTGCAGCGGGGACATTGAGCTTGGACCAGTCGACAGGAAGAGGAACTATCATAAACATTGAGCGTTGATAGTACAGT
>VDFB02086081.1:328738229-328761703 GCA_007258455.2 Sequoia sempervirens | reverse complement strand
GGAAACTCCCTCCTAAGCAAGGAGGAGTTAATGAATGGAAAATTTTATGATGAGACAACACTCTTTATGAAATTGTACAAGGAAAACTTTGAAAATATGCTAAAGGAAATGGATTTATATGTCAAAGCAACTAGTGAAAAAATATCCAAGGAAAAAACCACACTACTAAGTTTAGAAGTACATAAGCCGAATTGGCTCAAGGAGCATGATTTTCAATGGGGAGGCCCTAGTAAGATTGTCAAGTATCTTGGGATACCTTCTGCACTAAATCCTAACTTAAAGGACATGTCAGAGTGGCTGAAAATCAAAATTGTCAAGAAACTGGAAGCCTAGAATAAGAAGTACCTCTCAATTGTAGGGAGGGCATAGGTGTGTCAAAAAATAATTATATCCAATAATATCTATTAGGATTCAATTTGGTTTTTTAGTGGGTACTAAGTAAATTAATTCAAAAGTGCATAAGGTAGTTTCTCTGGTCAAATTGTAAGGGGTGCAAGAAAAGGCATACAGTCTGGGGTTAAAGGATCTTAAGAAGAAAGGGATTTCCCTTGTTGCCAAATGGATTTACAAAATTTTAGTGGGGGATGAACCTTGGAAGGTTTTGGTAAGAAACAATATCATCAATGGGGTTCCTAGTAATGAAAAATCTTGGAAGAATTTCCCTATCTTTGATCTCTTGTTTGGTAAGTTCCTAGTCAACCTAGTGGGGTCTAGTGTTTCCAAAAGATTGTGGAAAGCTTGGGGGATATGAAAAGAAAATGTACTGTCTAAATTTCCAATTGACATTAAATTAAATAAGAACATTCTAAATAGATCTATATGGTGGAATATATACCACAATAATAAGCCATGGCACTCCTTCAAGGTTGCTCGACTAAAGAGTGGAATAAAAAAGGAATCTCACTAGTCAATAGCATCTTTGAGAATGGTAGGTTGATCAGTTGGGAAACCTTAAAATAGGACTTGAATCTCCCCTAAACCCAAAACAACATATGAAAGGCTAAGGAGTCACAACTTTAATCTAAATCATTTAACTCTTGGTGCGGTAAACATTAGTCAAGATCTAATGTGGTTGAAAGAAAAAGAATTAACAAAGCTAAAAGAAAAAGTAATCTATAAATTTATTGATAGCCCCCCTAACCTAGTTGAGTAGCTTAATAAAAATTGGAACCTGAGCTTGAAACAAAACAATGGGAAAAGATATTCACCAACATTTGGGGTAATGTTGTAGATCCCAAAAAGGTAGGTTTTAAGTGGATGTTGTTGTTGCAAAAGCTGTTAGTTTTTTACCCTAAAATCAATGCTTTTATTTATGATGTCTGTAAAAAAACTGAATTGGTTTATCATTTGTTCTTTGACTGTTTTTATGGTAAGGAAGTGTGGAAATTGTTTCAAATTGACTTGTTTGTATGGGGGGAAAGAAAGGAGAAAAAGATAAAAGATATTCTCATGGGGAAAATTGATAAATAAGAAAGGCTCCTAATTTGTTCTGGTTGATTCTAACTACTGAAATCTTATGGAATCTATGGAAATCTAGAAATGTAGAAAAATTTAAAGGCACTAGGAGGGCACTTACTAAGTCTAATAAAAGACTCACAATGCATAATGTGTGTGTGCAGGTATCCATTTCACTAGAGGTCTCCAAGGAAAAGTTTCAAAAGTTGATGAAAAATGGCAAAGTGGAGATCAAGAAGGAGCTAATCCAAGAGAAATAGTGGTTGTTCTACAAACTAGGATTGAAGTAGCTTATGAAGGAGGACCATAAAGTTACATCAATAGAAACATAAAAGAAAATAAAGATGAAACAAGAATGAGTCAAATTTTGTATTATTGTTTTTTATGATTTGATATTGTAAAAAGTTGTGTAAAGTGTGGCTTGCAAGGCCTATGTATAGCATATAGATCTATATCTTGTTTCCATTCTATTTTTGGAAGGTCTGTAACTTTGTAAGACTAATCAATATGATCAATTTTGTAAACTATTATGAATACAAAAAAGAAGTTGAAAATGCTCTGATACTATGTTAGAAATAAGAACTTAGGATACTAATCATTAAAAAAATATAAAACAAATAAAATTAGCACTATAGAAGCATAGATATTACACATTACAGAAGATATACATGGGAAAACCTTTTTGGGTAAAAAAATCCCATAAAGTATCATTCTATAAAAAACTTAAAAAAATAGACTATTAAAAATAACTAAACTTGGGGACACTCCTCCACATACTTCGACATGACCAATAATACCTTTTGTGCATAGTGATATAGTTCACTATAAAATATCCAAATTCACACACTCTCAAACGTGAGAGAACCTCCTTAAATATAATAGATATGGTTGTAAAATATCGTAGGGGTATTAGTCACACCTATTCAAAGAAACCATTCATAAATAAAAGGGATATGCTTAATAAAACATATAATATGTAACGTTTTATAATCTTATATTATAAAAAATGTAGTGTAGGAAAATGTATTCCCTTGCATTTTCAGACTTCTCCAAGGGCCTGCCTATTAAAACATGGCTTCTTTATGCTTTAATTGGTCCTATTTTGCATCCACAAGCCTAATTAAATGAATTTTCTAAAGGATAATCCTGAAATTTATCAAATAACAAATCATAATTCATGTTTTTGGGTTGTGTTCCAGACCTAGGGATCTGGGACTCATACACCACCTTGGGTGAATGGGTCCCACCTAGGTTTTAGGACCTGATCTTAAACATTGCATTTAACTTAAAATTTCTTAAATTTTGTGTCCCAAGTTTAAGCTACTAGGACTCATATTCCCCAACTAGCATATGAGTCCTACTTTAGCTAAGATCTATTTTGAATGCAATTCTTGGTGAGATTTTATTCTCTTAGATCTGATGCCAGCTTGTAGTGTTGTAATTATGGGAAATTAGGCATAAACAAGTATAAATACAAGGTTATTTCACATAATTTCACCTAGAATTTTTATGCAAGCACTCCTATAGCAAGTTTATGATATCAAGAGCATTCAAGAGCTAATTATCAAGCATTTGGAGAAGCATTCAAGATTCAAGCATCATGTCAAAGTCTTCATGCATCATATGTGTTTGTGAGCTAACATTTGTGATGTAGGTTTTCATGATTCAAGCAAGCATTAAAAGACATTATCCCATGTTAACAATCAAGAGTCAAGATCCACATCCATTGCAGCCATTTAACACAAGATTGCAGACTTCTATTCAAGGGTTTGGTGAGTTGTAATATCACATTTGTTCATTCATCATTTATTCATGGTTTTATATTTCATTTCAAGGTTTAATTACCAAAACAAGGTTTGACCAAGGAAAACCCCTATCCACTAACAAATTTTTTTTTTTCTATTGATGTGTGTTTGTAGATCTAGGTGAATTGGAGCTTGAAGATCCTTTGAAGACAAAGTTGGGTGCTGCCACAATAGTGGTTTACACTTCTGGGAGATCTTGATTTTTTCTGAAATCACATATTTTTAAAAAATATAATGATTTAGGCCTTGAAAATTTCCATTTAAAGGATTCCAATCGAAGAGGGTTTGATCAAACCACCTTAGACCAAGCCCCCTTGGATAGAACCCCTCTAGTTTTAAACCATACCTATAACACAGTCTCCTTTACACCTATCAAAATACTCATAAAAACCACTTTTGATTTACCTTTTGGGGGATCAAATGAATTCATTTAAAATTTATTTTTTGTAAGTGTGTAATCCTTTTTATAAGCTTCAAAAAAATATAATTTTAATTAAATTAAATTTGATTATTATATTTATTTTTTATTTCTTGTGAATGTAGGCTTTTCACTGAAAATCAATCTCTTTGTTCTGCACATGTGGAAAAATAGAAGATTATCATTTTTTTTTGAAAAATATGAGTGCACCAGATATTGAAGTCCTCAATCCAACAAAAAAAATAAAATTTGATACATACAAAAAATGTTATGTGTTATATAGTCCACCTATGTCTAAATTGTAGTTGGTTTGACTTTGAAACTTTCTTAAGGAAAAAATATTCAATAAAACACTATGAAACAAATTGGAAGCACTAGATATCATAGTTACAAATCTAAATTTGAAAAAAATAGAATTTTATCCTTCATGGAAAAAATGTTGTGTTATACAGTGAACATCACTCCTTAAAAATGGTGTTTACTAAAAAAACTAGTTTTTGAAGGAGATAGAAAAAAAGTGCAATCTAATTCCAAAATTTTTGAAAAAAATATATTTAGAATCTATGAAAAAAATGTAACAAATCACTAGTTTGCACCATCTTCAAATCCCTCACGGTTTAGCTGCTATAGGTGTCCGAAAGTGAAGATTTAGTTCGAAAAAATAAGTTCAATGTCCTATTTGGCCAAAAATTGTAAACCAGTGTCGTGGGATCACCTAGTTACAAAGTTACAAAGTTGTAAAAGTTGTCAAGAAGTTGTCATCTTCACTGAAAGTCACTTACAAATCAGAAATCAGAATTTTCAGACTTGAAAATTAGACAAGACGAAAGCTACAAAAGATCATTAGAGGCTACATAAATATCAGGGAAACCCTAATAACGAGACTAAATCACCACTTTGGGCATATGAGTCCTGGTATAGCCCTTTTAGTAGTTTTCATTGGATTCTAACCAGTCACTGAGAGATTCCAAATTGTGCCCAGAAACCCTAGACTGGGACTAAATCATTCAGTCTAGCGTATGAGTCCTAGGGCACATCAGAAACAATAATTTTTAGGGTTTTCAAATCTTGCTTAGTCATCTTCGATCCTCTAGGTAATTTTTTGTATCCTTTTATTTAGTGATTTGATTTCATGTTCTAAGTTTTGAGGGTTTAGTGTATTCATGTTTGCATTTCTCCTTAGAAGCTTCACTTAATGGTGAACCCCCTATTTAATGACACCTAAGGAAACCCCCTTGTGTCCTTCCCTCAATTTTGTCACTTGGTTGAGGGATCTTGGTTTCCTAATGAAAAGAAGTGTGAAATAGGTCCCAGAGTTGTCCCTCTCTTCCAAAGGTTGGATACATCGTATTTCCCTTTATTTCATTTTGGAAAACTTGATGTTTGGACCCCTTTTTCCTGATTTGGAGAACATTGTAAGTCCTAGATCTAGCCTACATTAACATTGCATTAGATCTTGCATTATTTAATTTACATTTAGGGATTCTAAATCTTGCATTAGTGTAAAGTGCATATAGCATTGCATTTTTGTATCTTAAAAATCATTTAATTTTGCTAAAATTTTGCAATTGCAAATAGTAAAGTCAACATTCAAGCTAGAAACCTTAACATCAACTCAAAATTTGAAAATTTTGGTTTAAAAATGCTAATTCGGGACTCATTTCACCCACTTGGACAATTTAGTCCTATACAGGTTGTTTTTCTTGATTTTTGGGAATTCTGTGTTGATTGCTTTTCACCATTTGAACCCTCCAAAAACCCTAACTAGGACTCATTCACTAGGAATCTACATTTTATAACACTAAAACTCATTAGATCTTTATTTTAGTTTTTGAGTTTTTGTTTCATTCATTTCGTTAGATCTAGCTTAATTTGGAAAATTTTGTGCATTGCTTAAGATCAAAATTGCATTTACAAAATTTCATTTTTAGATTGTTGCATAGTGTAATCAACAAATTACCTTGTTTAGAATTGAAACTTGCATTTACATATTTCATTCTAGGTCATTGCATTGCACTTTACCCTCTTTCCATTTTGGGTTGTACACTAAGTTTATGAAATCTTGTATGAGCTTTACAACTTGGTTTCCTATTAGAAATACTATTGTTAGACGTAGTTTGATACTCATGTCATTCCATTATGCACCATTCAGTGTGGATATTGGGTTTTCTAGCTCTCTTCCTATTAGTGTTGATAGTCAACCCCCTTGGACAATAGCATGCATACTTCATTACCCATAACTTCACTTCGTACAACCAATATGCATAACATTAACAACACTATCCCTACCATAACTAGTTCTACTCAAGCTTTGGGGTGCACTCAAAGCCAAGGTGGAACTTCAATCCATTCCTCTACAATACCCATTTCCATTTGTACATACACTAGTACTCAAGTTACCACAACCATTCAACCTACTAGCATTGTGAACACTTCCTTAGTTATTTCCATAGGGAATCCCTCTACCTTTGTTCATTCAAATACAATATCTCCTTAAACATTCTCCCTCATAAATTTACAACTCACTTCTCCACATGCATACCCCACTCCACCTTATACGACTCCACCTTATAACAACAATGATGCTATCATTAACACACTCTTACAAAGCATGTCATTGCTTCAACAACAAGTTACAACCTTAAATCAAAAATAAAATGGTCAACCTCAACAATACATCAAAACCAATCCCTTATGATTGGAGATATTGAGAGAACAAATGCCACAAGGTGTCGAAGTTCCTTGATTTGAGAAATATGATGCCCAAAAGTAAATCCTGTTAGCCATGTTTTTGCTTTAACAACCATATGTAGTGATTTCATCTTTGAAGATAAACTCTTGGATAAACTATTCCCTAGGTCCTTGAAAGATATTGCTTTAGAATGGTTTTCCTCATTACTGAATAACTCAATTCATTCATTCAATGAGCTTGTTGAGGCCTTTATAAACCATTTCTAAGTGCACACAACTCTTAAAATGACCTTAGCTGATTTGATGAGATGTAAGCAAAAGGATGATGAAAATGTTACTGACTTCATTTCATGCTACCAATTGCTTTATTCCCAAATCAACATACAAATTCCCAAACCTAACCTTCAATGAATATTCATTGAGAACTTACAAACTAAGATGCAAGATAAGATTGTCATGATGAAATTTCCTTCCTTCATACATGTGTACTGCCCTTCATGATTATCAAAATTTGATTAGTAGGATGAAACAAAACTCACCTCTAGCCATCCCAAAAACTCTAAATCTGCAAATGAAAACAATTATCAATCTTTTAGGAAACAAAATAAAGGATCTCTTCAACTAAATCCCCCTTAAACAACTCAACATGTTGATACCCAAGTGGTTGCTATAAAGAGGATAAATCCTTTTACATTTGGGGATTCAAAAAGATAATTTACTCCCTTAATACCCTCCATAACACCATGTTACAACTTCTAGAAAAAAAATTTCAATTTCCCTACCTCATGTTAGAACTCCAGATCCTACTAAGACATTACCTTCAAACTTTAGATCAAATTCCTATAGCCATTATCACCAACAAAATCAACATGATATAGAATATTGTAAGTGTCTTAAACATCTTGTACAAGACCTCATTGATTCTAATCACATTCAAATTGGAAGTTTCAATTATCAACGTAATAAGTATGTTGCCCCTCCCAACCAAAACCTACAAATCTTTACCAACCCCATGTCAAATCATAATATTTCATTCATCAAAGCTAGTGAAACTAAGAATGTTGTGATGAATGTTGACACAGACAATGACAACATGGATATTCATGAACAAAGTCCTATGGATACTATGGTTGGATTGATTGAAACTCAACCTTGTAAGGGCCAAACTAAAATACCTATTGACATTGCTTTCTCATCAAAAAATATATTAAAAAAGGCACCTAATGGTCCTCTTTACATAGCTGGTCAAATTAATGACAAGCCCACTAATGGGATATTAATTGATCTCGTTTGCGGAGAGAATGTGATCACTAAAGAATTCTTACTTGTGCATGAACTCTATCAAGATACATATGATAAACTGAAAGCATGGATAAAAACACATAATGTTTTTACTTGCCCTACGATGGGTTTGTTCAACCTTCCTCTAAAAGTTGGACCGAAACAAGTAGATGTCTCATTCTCCATGATCTCGATGTCAGATCAATTTCATGTGAAGCTTGGTTATCCACAACTATGCTCCATGGAATTCATCCCATCGGTCGTACATAAATGTCTAAAGTTTCTCTTTGAAAATGACATCTTTACTGTGCATCATTGTGGCTTTAATCCAATGTCTTCCCGTGGGAATTTTTCTTTGGATTTATTTTGGCCCAAACCTATTGAACCTATTAAACCTTGTGAAGACTTATTTTTCATATCCTATCAAAATTTTAAGGCAAAAAAAATATTAGAGTTATCCATTCAAAATATGCCTCAACCCATGATTGAGTTGCCTATCCTTGACAAAACTATGATTGAACCAAAAGACCTTCCAAGTAACCAAGACCAACCCAAGAAAAATCCTCTGCCTATCTCCTACAAATGACCTAGAGACAACCAAAACAATCTCGTTGTGTCTCCTAAGATAAATTTTTTTTACATAGCTAAAGAGAAAGTGGTTGAACAACCTCCCATGGTTCCTTCTGTTCCTCCTCTAAGGGAAGAAAAAAAAACTATGGTTGATAAACTTGCTCCTACACAAACACAACTTGAAAATTGTACCAAAAGAAATAGAAATGATAGAGAGTATATGCATAGACGTCATGCTATTACTTGAAGGTTAAATGAAGAAAATAACAAAAAATTCAACATCCAAACTTAACTAAAGCAATACAAGATGAGTCTCCTTCTTCACCACAACAAAAATATCCTATTTCACAACCACAACAAGAACTCAATCCTTCTTTGGACATTATCATTTGACCTCCCATTGTAATTGACTTGGATGATGATGATGAGATTCCTAAAATTGATGAGGAAGTGCATAGTGACTTAAATTTATTGTTTTATTCTCTTACGAGCTTAGATGATACAATCATGATGATCCTCTTGAAAAGAATGACTCACCATGTGTTGAACTTGGTGATACTCCTAGTACTGCACTCACTATTGCCCCTTCAAATGGCTAGTTTTCCACCTTCCATATGTATTGGCCAAGATTGGGATGTGAACAACCTACTAATAGGTTGACTCACATGTGCCTTACTAGTCTTGTCTTTGTTTTATTTTTCATGTTATGTGTATGATTGCATGTGCATAATGTGATCTCCCGTACCATTCTATTTGATGTATCATTCACCTTGAGACATTCCTCTATTTGTATCTACATTCTTCTATATGTCGTAAACATTTTCCATTTTTTTTTTCTTATGTTTTCCTTTTGGGGATGATGCAAGGTGTCGAAACATTTAGGTTTCTTCCATGTTGACCCAAAATATTTTCTTTGTTTTCGCTCTCTTTGTATAATTCTTCTTGTTCCATGAGTATTTGCGGAATAATGACATTTCTGAGCTCTCTAAACAACATTGTGACAAAGATATACTAACCCTGAATTTGTGGATCCCTTATGTGAATTTTGGATTTCATTGTGGGGAAAACCCTTTTCATGATGTAGCTTACTAGAAACATATGTGTGACATAGGGATTTCCACATAAGCTCTCATGTCTTATTAACATTTATCATTTGCTACTTTAAAGTAATTTCTCAAAGCATGGTGTCTAGCAATTTCTTTAAAGTGGGGGAATACATTGTCATTATTCTTTTGCATTTTACAACTCATGTTTCATTGTGTGGTTTTCTCACTTCATGCGATGCATATTTCTCTTTGAGGTGATATTGGTTGTGATGTCCTTTACGAGCATGATCTCTCTTATCATATTATATTCATCTTAGTAGTTTGATGTGGTCCACATTGCATCCCCTAAGTTTTGAATCTTGTATTCTTCGATTGGTCCTCTCTTAGATACATTAGGAATGATTTTCCCTAAGTTGAGCCTTACATGAACTAAGAAAAACCACTTTGAATGTACCTTACACTATTTCACATTTACAATAACTGTTATATGGCCACCTTGCATAACACACTTTGCTTGCCTATGGAGCCATCTTGTTTGTTACTGAGTGTTAGCATATGAAGTTTTTCTTGCCTCATGAATCATGTTGTTCATGTTGTATGGCACCTTATCAAAGTTATTGAGAGGTATAGTTTTTGTATGGTTAGTACATATTCAATCCAAATTTAGGCATGAATTTCCCATAGCCACTTGCTTGTGTGTGTGATTTCATACTCACCACGTGCATATGAGTCTCACCTCTCTGGGGGCTCACCTAGTGGATGGCCTAATATTGCACTATCCCTTGTGAGTGTGTGTTTAGTTTGCATAGTGGACATCATGTTCCACTTGTAAATTTTTTGGAAAAATAGCTTAGACCTAGTCCACATCATGTTGGAAATACTATCAAGGTTGCTTGATCCACCCTTTCTTTTTACTTTTCCTTTCTTTTTTTATTTCTTTGACAGTGTATGCTTTTATCCTGTTGTTACTTCATACATCATTCAAATGTGTGTTCTTTTGTACCTATGTTGGTTTACCATAGAATCTTGATCCTGGGGGCTTGCGCTTGATCCTCTTAATTGTTGTTATCCTATCTCACTAGCAATTGTACATTTGGACCCTTCTTGATGCACGTTTGTCTACTTTAGTGCTAGTTTGAAACAAGTTACTCTTCCCAATAAATTGGGGGCTAAATGTAGTGTAGGAAAATGTATCCCTTTACATTTTCTCACTTGTTTGGGCCCTCCCTATTAAAACATGTCTTCTTTATGCTTTAATTGGTCCTATTTTGCATCCACAAGCCTAATTAAATTTATTTTCCGAAGGAGAATCCTAAAATTTATCAAATGAAAAATCGTAATTCATGTTTTTGGGTTATGTGTTCCAAATATAGTGATATGGGACTCATACAACACCTTGGGCATATGCGTCCCACCAAGGTTTCAGGGCTTGATCTTAAACATTGCACTGAACTTAACATTTCTTAAAGTTTGTGTCCCAAGTTTATGCTATTGGGACTCATATGCCCCAACTAGTGTATGAGTACCACTTTAGCTCAGACCTATTTTGAATTCAATTCTTGGCATAATTTTATTCTCCTAGATTTGATGTCAGCTTGTAGTGTTGTAGTTTTAGAAAATTAGGCATAAACAAGTATAAATACAAGTTTATTTCACATAATTTCACCTAGAAGTTTTATGCAATAAATCCTATAGCAAGTTTATGAGATCAAGAGCATTCAAGAGCTAATTATCAAGCATTTGGATTAACATTAAAGATTTAAACATATTTTCAAAGTCTTCATGCATCATCTATGTTTGTGAGCTAACATTTGTGATGTAGGTTTTTCATGATTCAAGCAATCATTCAAAGACATTATCTCATATCAACAATCAAGAGTCGAGATCCACATCCATTGGAGACATTTCAAACAAGATTACAACCTTTTATTCAAGGATATGGTGGGTTGCAATATCACATTTGTTCATTCATCATTCCTTCATGATTTTCTATTTCATTTCAAGGTTTAATTACCAAAATAGGGTTTGACCAAGGAAAACTGCTATCCACTAAAGAAACAAGATTTTTCAATTGATGTGTGTTTGCAGATATAGGTGAATTGGAGCTTAAAGATCCTTTGAAGACAAAGTTACAAAGTTGCAAAAGTTGTCAAAGTTCTCTCTTACAAATCAGAAATTAAACTTTTTGGACTAGAAAATTAGATAAGATAAAAGCTTTAGAAGATCATTAGAGGCTACAAAAATATTAGAGAAACCCTAATAATAGGACTAAATCATCACCTTGGGTGTATGAGTTTTGATATAGCCATTTTACCAGTTTTTAGTGGATTCTAACTAGTCACTGAGAGATTCCAAATTCTGCCTAGAAACCCTAGACTAGGACTAAATTGTCCATTCTGGTGTATGAGTCCCAGTGCACATGAGAAACAATAATTTTTAGGGTTTTTAGATCTTGCTTAGTCATCTCTGATCCTCCAGGTACTTTTTTATATCTTTCTATTTAGTGATCTGATTTCATGTTCTAAGTTTCTAGAGTTTAGTGTATTGATGTTTGCATTCCTCCTTAGAAGCTTCATTTAATGGTGAACCCCCTATTTAATGACACCTAGGGAAACCCCCTTCCGCCCTTCCCTTAATTGAGTCACTTGGTTGAGGGATCTTGGTTTCCTAATGAAAAGAAGTGTGAAATAGGTCCCAAATTTTTTGGTCTCTTCCAAAGGTTGGACATGTCCTATTTCCCTTTATTTCAACAATATATAAATGTTATAAGGATTAAACCCGAAAAACATTATGTTCTAATGGAATTTTTTTTAAATTTAAAATAGAAACTCATAAAATAATACTATCAATACAATAAATAACTAAGGTCCAAGTGTTCCATACATGAGGACATGCATATACCACCCATTGATACCATTTTCCTATAGTTTTAGATGCATGTTTTGATTAAGATTTAAAGGGTGATCCCACAATAGTGGGTTACATTTTTTGGCCAAAATTGACATTGAACTGAACTTTTTTAACTAAATCTTCACTTTTGGACACCTATAGTTGTTGAACCATAAGGAATTTGAAGATGATGCAAACTAGTGATTTGTGCCATTTTTCTATAGATTATATATATATATATATATATATATATATATTTTAAAAAATTTGGAATAAAATTGTATTTATTTTTCCATCTCCTTCAATAACTAGTTTTTAATAGTAAACACAATTTTTAAAGAGTGATGCTTATTGTATAGCACTATTTTTTTTCTGTAAAGGATACAATTCTTTTTTTTTTGAATTTAGATTTGTAACTATGATATCTTGCTCCTTCATTTGGTTTCATTGTGTTTTATTGAATTTTTTTTATTAATTAAGTTTTGAAGTCAAACCAATGACAATTTAGACATAGGTTTACTATATAACACAACTTTTTTGTATGTATCAAATTTTTTCTTTTGTTGGATCATGGACATCAATACCAAGAGCATAGATATTTTTCATAATTTTTTTGGTAATATACTATTTTTCCACATGTAGAACAAAGAGCTTGATTTTTTTATTAAAAACCTATGTTTAATTAAACTAAAAAAATACATAATAAAGCCAAAATATATTAAAACTATACTTGATGGAGAGCTCATTTCAAGGACTATAATTCTTCAGAAGGGTTTGTCAAGTTGATTCCATTTTGATCCTCAACTTGAGCCTCAAAACCCAAAATTTTGCATAAAATTGCATATAGAGGGGGCCAAGAGCAAAAAAGGGGGGTTCTAGTGAACCCCCTCTGCTTGAACCCCTTCGAGTTAAGGGGGTTTCACTAGAACCCCCTAAAAACAACATTAAAAAGGGTTGGAACCATTATTTTATTCAAAAAAATGGTCCACTAGGGGGTTCAAGCGAAGGGGGGTTCACTAGAACCCCATCATTTTTTTTTAGCACCCAAGCAATTTTCATTGGTCAATGTAGTTTTAACCGACTTATGTGGGAT
This sequence comes from Sequoia sempervirens, assembly GCA_007258455.2. Lineage (NCBI taxonomy): Eukaryota > Viridiplantae > Streptophyta > Pinopsida > Cupressales > Cupressaceae > Sequoia > Sequoia sempervirens. The sequence continues at coordinate 328,748,455 of VDFB02086081.1, read as the reverse complement.
CACCCATAAACTTGGGAAAGGGCTCAACAAACATGAAGGAAAATGGAGTGAGTCTCACTAGTAGTGAGACTAAATAAAAAATGCCACTAAAACAAAAAGAAGAAAAACACTTGTGCACTAGATATAATAGAGACTAGTTATAGATCAACGGGTAACTTCGACCTTTGTGGAGGATTGTCAGGTTGAACAATAATTTGTTTTTGGTTGCATTCTTTTTTCTACATGGTTTTTTAACAATCTCTGGCACTATAGAATTATCTTACACAATACCCTCCTCCATTTTTTTTTTTTTGTTTTTTCTTTTCTCAAACTCTGATTGAAACTCTTAGAGGATAGTTGCAGTGTTTTTCATTGAGTCTTTGTAGTCAGAAATTTACTTAATATTTTTGAGGATGTTATCTTAAATCTCCTTAAGAGAATTCACATCTTTCTCCAAGCCTCTCCACTCATCCAGTTCCTATCCTCACTCTTAATATACACAACCACCTTTTCTAATTTTGTTCTCATTTTTTGAATTTCTCTACCATGCTCTTAACATAGTCCCAAAAATTTTCCTTAATATCCTCATCTTGTCATTCTAGATATTTAGCTAGACAAAGAGATTCCAATTTATGAATCATTTTCTTGAAAACATGTCATTGGGAAAATTATCATTTTAAGATACCATTTTGAATATTGATATCCTTGCACAGGTTATTCACCTTCTCTCCTAGAATCTCTCAACAAAAGTGGGCCTCTAAAGGTTGTGGCTTAAGGGAATATTTGTGGTGATAGCAATAAATACATTGGAGCACTAATAATCTCAATGGGAGGGAAAATCAATAGGGTTCCCTTCCTCTATGGGGGAGTCTATAGGAGGAGGGTTGTAGGAGGGAGGAGGTTTGTAATTGACATAGGGGGCCCTACTGCCTGAATCATTGTTGGGAGAGCTAGGAAAAAAATATTTTTCGTCAAATGAGGAGATGTAGATACCAATCTGAGGCTTTTCAAATAAGACTTTTTTGAGCATAGTATTAGATGGTGAGGGGTCTAGCAAGAGAGAATTGGTGGGATCCAATAGGAGAGAGTCTTGCAACTTCGTGGTGGGGTTAAAAACCCTCGGCTAAGGAGTAGGGATCAAAGTGAGGGCCATATTATAGTGGTAGAGGAATAAAATGAGCCCTTGATGTAGGGAAAGGGCCTTTCCATTTAGGAGGAGCGTATGAAAAAACTCAACAGGAGACAAATACAACCAAAACAAAAAGGTCATTCTTATATCTTGTCTAAAATGATCTAGCATAGAAAATAGGTAAGAATAGAAACTCTTGTAATGGATTTCAAGAGTAATGTACCTCATTAGGAACTCTCCAACCCTCATCTAGATGCTAGGAAAATCATCTCTATTGAAACCATTCTATAGTTTGCTAACATTTTCTCCTCTTTTTAGGAATCTATTTTTCTCCACTTTTTAGGAATCTATTCATGACCTCTTGGTAGTTTACTTTCACCTTCTTTGGAATGTGCACCCCATCCAGAGGAAGCCTTGTTGCTAAAGAAACAATTTATATGGATACATGGATACATGAAAAGGAATGCCTCTCACATATATGGAAAAGTCTGTAGAGATGAGAATGACATACCCATTAATTGCTTCTATGTATTAAGAATGGTTTTCTCTGTCAAGAACAACCTAAACCTCTTTATTATTCTTTATAATTTCACAATATTTTGGTTTAGCTTGTAAGAGATCCCCTCCCATGGTGGTTAGGTAGGAAATAATTCTAGTATGAAGGAATATAGGGGAGAAATATAAATTTAACTAGTAGTCAGTATTCTTGTTCACAAGAAAAACCAAGAGAGTCATTTTCTTTCCACAAATTATCTCGAAGGGAGATGTAATATCCTAACCTAATTTTCCATTATGAGCCATTTTGTGAGGAGTAAATGTCATTGTATCAATGAAATTTCCAAGTACCTCATCTGACAAGGGTAGGTTTATTAGTTTGTGCCTATTTTTTATTTTATTTTTAATATGGTCTAGTAGGGAGGAAATATCATTTCAAATCATTAGAGTATCAACTTTGTGGCGTAAGTTGGCAAAGATATTAGCCAACTCATTCCATTATCTAAACACATGTTATATTTTACATTCCCTAAAGTTGTTGATGGTGGATATAGCCTCTGCAATGATGTCTTTGTAATTCAAACTAGGTTTAGTCTTTGACTTGAGCATTCCAATGATAGTTTTAGAATCCCCCTCAATGATAATCTTTCTGATTCCTTCAATGATAACTAGGAGAATACCTCGATATGTTGTCCCACCCTCTACAAAATTTGAAGACTAGACTCTCGAGTTCAATGTAGAAGAAAATATTAATTGTCCACTGTTATCCCTCCTAATACCACCCCCACTCACCTTCCCTAGGTTCCCCTTATCTAGATACATATTTTTGCAATAAACAAAAATTTATATTATTTAGTTGATAGTAAGCTAAGGTTATGAGTGCACTTGGCTTGAGATTAATATGTACAATGAATTATAGAATTCAATCAAGAGGTTGGATGATCATCTTTGTTGAATTGTGAATATAATGAATGTATTCCTCATCGCATCAAAAATAAAGGGAATTTGATGTATGTTGTAGACCAAGACACCAGAAGCACATGGGAACCTTAGAATTATATACAAATTTACTGTAGAAGAAAGCATACAATATAAAATTTTAGTATGAAAATTATATTAAATTTTTAATTTTGAAGCTGTTAAAATTTTTAATAGATCAGTTAGAGTCAAATCTGGGACCTCCCATTTGTTGTTGGGTTGTTCCACTTTAAGTTACAAACCCTTTTAGTGAGTGGTCCATCTTTAACTTGAATGTTAAAATTTTCATGGACTCAAACCTAAGATATCTCATACTATTGACCCTTTTGATGATTGATCCATTTATCATTTAGGTGTGATTCATTATCTAATAAAAACATTTGAACTTAAAGAAACAAATTTATTGATAATATATTTACTCAAGAAAAATCATATATCATTGAGAATAAGTATTCTTCTAAATAACCATGAATAATGACATCTAAGAAATTAAAATAAAACAATAGATTTAAAATTGTCATTAATGTTTAAATTTGGTATCCATTTTCAACAAATTAGAACCCATAGAATGTTGAATGAAACCATATATACTAAGTTTCATGCATCTTAAAACGTAAGATGTTTGATTCTTTGGAATATAATGCAAAAAGCAGGTAACTTCAAAATTCATGACATTGTGGAACATCAATAGCATATATCCATATTATGAGTAGTCCAGCAACATTAAGATGTGGATTTTTAGATTGATAGATTTGTAGACGAAGAATTTATTACATGAAATATCAACAAGTGTTGAAAGTATTCCAAGCTTTTAGCCTGAAATATCCATTTCTAGGCAATGGAGTTTCTAGAAAGCCAATTATGTTTGGCTTATTATACAAGGCCTAAGCTTGAAATATCTATCTATAGTTGACAGTTGCCATTTTACTCCAGAGTACAATAGAACTACATCCGTTGGCTTACGGATTGCTCGTATCACTTGAATTGGCACAAATTGGAAAATATTGTCATAAAGATAACTCGAGCATTTTAAATATTAATTTGGGATGATCCCAAAATATAATCATATTTTTAATTTTTAAGCTGAATAAATTAATAAATTGTTCATGAGTGTGTGCTGAAAGAGGAATATGGAAAATATGAACTTGCTGACAGAGTACCCTAAAAGCTATTAGCAAAGTACATTCTCGCAAGCCCAGATATTATTTTAAGATCTTAAAAAATCTTTGAAAAACTACATGTCTTAGAAATTACTGATGCACAGATTATTAGGCATCCCCCAAATTTATTGTCAGCAATTTACTATCCGAAAATTGAAAAATTCATCACAGTGAATTGCTGGTGGTGAATTTGATTTTTTCTTAAGGTGAATTTGTCATGCGGTGAATTTTCCCAGTTTTCCATGAGTAAATACTTTCTGTGGATAGTGATATTGTTCACTATAAAATATCCAATTTCACACTCTAAATAAGAGAGAACCTCCTTAAATATAAGAGAAAGGGTGGAAAAATATCGTAAGGGGTAATAGACACACCTATTCAAAGCAAACATTCATAAATAAATGTGATATGCTTAATAAAACATATAATATGTAAGGTTTATAATCTTATATTATAACAATATATAAATGTTTTTGATAAGATAAGCAGCATTTACAGGGTGCTGTACCCTTTATATAGAAAGCCCAAAGGGATAGAAAAGAAGCTAGTTCAACACAGGAAAGAACTAGGAAAAAAGGACAACCCCATAATTTGAAGGGACCAATTTGACTCCCTTAACCGTAGGCCATGAAGTTGCCACAGATCGAGGGAGTCCCTTCTTCCTCAGCACAACCGACTAGGAAGACTCATAAAATAATACTATCAATACAATTTATAACTAACCAAGTGTTCCATACATACATATGCCACCCATTGATATCATTTTGGTATAGCTTTAGATATATGTTTTGATTAAGATAAATTTGGGAAAGGGTCTAAACACATTACATAACGATCATGAAGGAAAATGGAACAAGTCTTACCAAATAAAAAAAACCACTAAAACAAAAATAAGAATTTGGGGATTGTTGTCTAGTAATTTTGGAGATCTATGATTCTATAATTTGGGGAGGTTTTAATCTGAGAAAAAAAAAAATTCAGCTCAAGAGCTACACATTTTCAAGGGTTATGGAGACACTAGATGGAATTTTACTTGGTTTAGGAATTATTTTTCAAAGAAAAGATTTAAAAAAATCTGTAATTGTATTTTTTGATCATTACGTTTTATTGTATGTAATATAAACCTTACGGAAGGATGTTGGATTATTAAATTTTATGTATTGTTATAAAGTCACCTAAATGACTTTGTGACTAATTATTTAATATTGTTGTTAAAATAACTGATTTCTCATAGATAATTTTAGATAGTTTTGGGAAGTTATAGAAATACAATACCTAATAAGCATTTGCACAATTCATTGTAAACCCCATATGAACTGCAATATATTATTATTATAGATTAAATTGACTGTCATTTTCCAACAGAAATAATTTCACCTAATTATCTATATTAAGTCCTTTTTAAATGTGATTGGAATTCCTCAATGGTTAACAAAACTTTTCCAATGTGAAAAAAAATAACAATGCTATCAATACAAGAAGTAACTAACCATTCCATAAAATGAAAACATGCATAGGCCACACATTCATATCAGTAGATTACCTCTCACACTTGTCTTCTATGTTTCCAGTAGTTCTCTACCTATTTGAGTTCTCAAGTGTCTGTGGCAGGATTCTAATCATCCCTACCCATCAAATATAAACAAGTATTACTTAACTGATATTAAGCTAAGGTTATGAGTGCAATTGGCTTGCCTTGTACAATTCGATCAAGAGGCTGGCTGGCCATCTTTGTTGAATTGTAAATATAATGAAGCCATTTTTCATTGCATCACAAAATAAAGAGCATCCGATGTATACTATAGACCAAGACACAGATAGCACATGAGAACCTTAGGAGTGCAGAAGAAAGCATACATTTTGTAATGTTGTAATAATATAAATAATTTAATATCAATTTTGTTAAATTTTCATAGATCAATTAGGAGTCAAATTTATGACTTTTTATTTGTTGTTGAGTGTTTTACAATTGTGATATTGATCTTCTTGATGATTGGTCCATCTGTAGTTTGGATGTGACTCATTTCCCAACACCCTTCCTTGAACCAAACTATAGGTGCTTGGAGATCCTAACTTGATCTCTTTGCTGATCTGAGCTTTTATACCATGTTAAACTTTTCATGGATTCAAACCTAGGACCTCCGATGCTAGTGACCTTTTTGACTATCAGTCCATCTTTAATTCAGATGAAATTTGTTTTCCAACGAAAACATTTGATCCCCATAAACAAATTTATTAATAATATAAAATCAAATATCTTTGAAATTAAAATTTTTTCTACTAACAATTATTAATAATGACAACTAAGAAATTAAAATCAGAAGAACAATAGATTTGGTATTGTTATCAATGTTTAAGTTTGATATCCGTTTTCAAAAAGTTATTACCCATAGAATGTTGAACGAAACCATATTTCCTGAGTTTCCTGCATCTTAAAAGGTAACATGTTTGATTCTTTGGAATGTAATGCAAGAAGCATCACCAAACATGGTAACTTCAATATTCATGGCACTTTGAAACATCAATAGTATATATCCATATTATGAGTAGTCCAACAACATTAAGATGTGGATTATTAGATTGATAAATCTGTAAATAGAGAATATATTACATGAAATATCAACAAATGTTTTTGGTAATATAAGCAGCATTTAAGGGTGTCGTACCTTTTACATAGAGGGCCAAAGGGTTCAAAAGAACCATAGTTCAAACCAACTGAATTAGAAACAAACAGAGACAGCTGACCAACAGCTGAGGAACAACAAAACTGTTAAACCCTAAAACTAGAGGGAACCAACCTGACTCACTGAACCTGAAGCCGCAAAAAAGCAACAATTATTGCAAGCTTTCAAATCCACTAGCAAAATACGTACTCTTGAATGCACTGCAGACACAGATATTGTCTTTTAAGATCTTAAAAAATCTATGAAAAACTACATTCGTGAGTCTTTCTTAGAAAAAGATGCACAGATTATTACTTACTGATAAACATTGTAACTATGTAGAAATTACTAAATCAAAGAAGGTAAGGTCAAATTTCTAAAAGTAAAGCTCTCCCAAAGATGAATACTGCAAACTCTATCAGTGTGGCTGATGGCATAAATTTGTCCAGATTCACAAGAAAATAGAATGATAACTACCTAAAATATGACAAGATGTTGAGAGTCTACAGGCATAATTCTAATCTTATATTTGTGTGCAAGTGGCATAACAAGAAAAGACCTACAGTCATTAAATTATCCTTGTTTTATTAGCATCTGGTTCTTTTAAAGATATTCTATTATACAGCTAAACCATTTATTAGAGAAAAAATATATAGCTATCTTGTATTGTTTTTTAGATTATGAGTATACAAATTCTAACACTGATATTTTTAATGAATTGAATATTATTTATATTTGAATGTTAAATCTTAAAAAAAATGTTGATGATGTTATAAATGAAAGCCAATATGATACATATACTTTTACCTTGTAAATTAGAAAGAATGCAGAAAAGAAATTATCATAATATTTTTATTTAAAAATCTATAATCTTCTAAGTAATTAAGATCTGTACATTTGCAATCAATAGTTCTACTGACTTGTGGATAGTTGAAATATCACAACAAATCAAAAAAAATTATTTTTTTAATACAAAAGTGTATGATTTACATATTAATAAGAAATGAAAAATAGACTCTAATTCAAATTAATACATTTACAATCAATAATTCTCTTGACTTTTTAATCATTAAAACATAAAAATAAAAGAAACATATTATTTGTTTGATTAAAAAAAACATTCAAACTAACCTCATATTAATTCTTCACCAGAATGCAAAGATAGACTTTCAGCAAGAAAACTCCTCCCTGCAAGCTTTATTTTTCCAATACCATCTATACCATAACATTGAAAAACATTCATTTTTCAATATGACTATTTCTACTCTCAGAGTATTCGTTTTCCTAATATCACTTTAAAAACAAATGCAATATGAAAACTTTTTATCACAATTATCATATCTTGGGTGAAAAACAAATGCAATATATAGAGTCCGTTGGTGCTGGAAGTCATGCTTTTTGAATGCTCATGAAGTCATGCTTTTTAAATGAAGAAGTCATGCTTTTTAAATGAAGTAGAAGTCATGCTTTTTGAATGCATTTTACTTCAATATGTGAAGAACAATAATAATTCATTTGAAGTCATGTTTTTCTTAGACTACGTTTTATATTCTTCCCCCAAGCTTTCTAATAATAGGTTTGAGAGTTAATACATTTAAATCTAATTTTCACTTTTATGAAAATAAGCAATCCTCCTTTTGAATTAGTGTTTTGGGTTTTGGTAGAATAATTATTAGTTATGAGGGATTGATTAACTATTGAGTAATATAAAAATTACACTCTCGATATTCTTTGACAATTTCTTTTTTTAGGTAGGTTTAAATATTATATTGATAAATAATATATTAAATATTTTTTATAATAATTAAGTAAAAGTATTATTAAATATTTTTATGATGAAAACTGTTATATTTTTATATTTATATATTAAAAACATCATATATGTTTAGACATCTAAAATATGATATTATCCAATCATACCTAATTTTATCTTTTTTTTTGTTCATTAATTAAATAAATTAGTAATATTTATTTAATTATTCTTATTATTTTCCACCTTTATTTTAATTCTTTAGTTAAATAAATATTTACTATTTATTTAATTATTATTTTTCATCATGATCCCATTAATTAAATAAATAGTATTTATTTATTTATTCAATTAATTCCATTTATTATATATCCTTGTCCATTTAATCCTAGCTCTTAGTCTTGTTCACATGGATCATAATCTAATTTTTTTCCTCATGTGACAAATGTAAATGTACCCTTCACATGTCTAACTAACTCATCTATATTCATTGAACCTAGACATTTAACTAAAATTCAAATTAACTTTTTATCTTATTCGCTCATCTCATTTAACCTCTTAATCCTAGTCCCAATCTTAAAATCCTTGTCTATATTCATTGAACCTAGACATAATTAGTGGGGTCACATTAGTGAGGCTCTATTTGTTACTACCACGTATGTGAAATGAAAGTGGCAAGTCCTTCATGACCTAGTTCATGATCATTTAGCAAAAAGTAACTTTTTGGCTAGACGACATGAAAAATAATAACAAATAGAAACTTGCAAATTTCAATACTTGTAAATAGAAAACATTGAATTTGCTAATTTTCTCAATTGTTATAAAACCAATTATGATGGTCGCTCTTGTTTCCCGCCCATGTGCATTTTTGAATGGCTCTGCGATGGTTTCTCCTCTCGGCCACTCTGTTCCCTCCTACCATGGCAGAAACTAGAACTGCCACTCTGTCTCCTACCCTGGCGGAATCCTGAACTGCTCCCATCTTGGTGGTTTTGGTTCTATGGCGCCACCCCTTTCCTTGCCTGGTGTGCTTGGCTCTGTGACGCTGCCCCTATCTTCTCCTTGTTGTGAGCTCATTCTTCATCTCTCTACAGATACTGTGGGTACTACATGTTCCTCACCTTCGATGGTTGAAGCGGTTGTTGGGGTTTTTGTGGGTGATGCTTTTGTGGGAGTTTCTGGGGTCCCTAATGATGTTGCATTTTCTTCTCCTCCTGGGGTTGAGAAGGCTATTGGAGCTACTGTTTCTCGGTTGTCCCCATCCTCTTAGGAGGGGCAGTTTTCTTATGCTGATGTTGTGAAGTCTAAGAGACCTCAGGAGGGTGCTGTGCAGCCTATGCATTGTGTTGTGGTTGCTCTTATTGTTTCTCTTGATAAGGAAGTTTCTGATAATATAGATTTCTATTCCAAAAATGCTCTTATTTGCAAATTATGTTGCTTGTGGCCTTCTCTTCCTAACTTGCACCTTTCAATTACCAATCACTAGTCTCCTTTGGTGGATGGCACGATGAAGATTTACCCTTCTGCAAGGGGTTTTTTGTGGTGAGTTTTAATTCTCCTGAAGAAAGACAAGTTGTTTTAGCTCACGGTCTATGGATGTGGGAGTCTCATCCCCTTTCCTTGAGACCTTGGGTTTTTTCCTTTAACCCTTTGAAAGAACCATTGGATGTGATGCCTGTTTAGGTAAGCTTGCCCTATCTTCGCTTACAGTTCTAGTGTTCCTCTGCCTATGAGGGCATTGGTAATGCTATTGATATATTTTTGAAAGTGGATAGGGCTTCCGAGAATTTTACTCATACTTCCTTCGCTAGGATTCTAGTGGAGGTTGATCTATTGAAGGTTTTACTTGGAGAGGTTGTGTTATAGATTAATGGTTGGTATTGGTCTCAGCTTGTGGATTATGAGGGTCTTCCTTTTCGCTGTAGACATTGTTTTGTTGTTGGCCACTTGGCTCGTGACTACTCTAAATGCTCCCACCCTGTTTCTTCTTATACATGGTGGAAGAATTCACTGCATGAACACTTAACAGTTCGTCCTATGGTTGACTCTACTTCTTTTGATAATGATGAATC
>VDFB02086081.1:328692363-328738129 GCA_007258455.2 Sequoia sempervirens | reverse complement strand
TTATTCAAAATTCAGATATGCATGTACAATGGAAAGACGTGAGTTTGAATTAATAATTTCAATTCAAATGCTAGTACTGTCATAAAACATCAAATCCCCATGAATTTAAAACCTACTCCAAAATGACTAAAAACCTAAATTACATTTTCCTTAAAACCATCAGACTTTACAATTTGCTCTGCAACTTCATCTAGACTCGACCAAAAATATCTAACTTTCTAACTTGTACTTCTGGCCTTAAAATTCTTCTTATAGAAAAAGGAGGACCAAAAAAACATCAGGCCATAAAGCACACATGTCACCAGCCAATTGGAACACCTTGCACTCTTCATCAGTTGGCCAATCAAAATTGATCACCTCATTCACCTTGACACTATAAGGTTTGTACTTAATTGCCACCCAATTCGCTTCTCTTTCAAAAGACTCCAAGAATGAGCTGGTGCTAATGATTTTGTCCATACAACTCACCAACAAATCATAATCTAAGTTACCCTATTTTTCAGGGATTTGTAGTCCAAACATGATATAAAGTGGCTCTTACACTTTTTGTGATTACTGTAGCTTGTGTAAGAGGCCCATGGATACTGTTGTAATTGTAGGATGCATGAATAGGGCGTAGGATGAGAAATAAAGAAGGTATAGCTGCTTTCCTCAATAGTTTTGTGAAGAAAAGCATGTGAAATGAGAGGCTCAAGCCTAGGTTTCAACAAAACATGTATGGGAGATCTGATTTTATGAATTTTTATCCATGTGCAGACCTAATGGGTTGTTTATGAACATTGAATATAAATGATATACATACACACACACATATATGTATGTATATGTATTTTTAAATGTAAATGTAAATGCAATTACTATATGCTCTCCTAGAACAATAAATGCAACATATCATTAAATAAATCTATATCTATGTATATGAATAGAGGAATATAATCTTTGAAGAACTCAAATTTGATTCTCTCCTACCTGATGCAATTAGTCATTTTATCCTTACAAACATTTATAGTGATTACTAGAGGCACATAGACCAATTCTTCATAATAGAAGAATTTGATCATACTTTTCCAATGATAGCATTATGAGAAAACCTTAGGTTAAATGAATAATACCTAGCTAAGTTATTTAAATCATATCCAACCATATAAGAGAAGACCACTGCTACGTGTACATGGTGCTAGCTCTCAAAAATGTAGGTAAGAATACCTCAAGAGGCTACCAATCTCTTGGTACATTTTAGGGTAACAGACAAGGTAAGATGTTTTAGACCTTCTACTCTTTAGGTGTTGCTAGACCTAGGTGGGTGTACTTGAATGAAGCAGACTTAATGTGCTTATCTTTCTTAAAATGTTTTTCCCACAATGGCAGATGGGAGTGGAAAAATAAAACTAAATTTGGTATAAATTGTATAGCAATATTCAAAGCTAAATCGTAATATGCTCAGTTAACAAATGTAAAGAAAATGAATGAATCTAAATGGTGAGGAATGCAGAGACTATTGCCTTATTGGGTATGCAGAGTCAAATGAAATAGAAGTGGGCAACCTCTTTCTGGAAAACACTCAAATTGTTTAGCATATGTTTTGTTTATAACCGATATAAACATGCAAGACTATGATTGCTAAGCTCTTCTTAATAATCCAGATGAATTTCCCTGATTACTGTGATCAACCAAAAGGATTTAATCTTTTCTTGAAAGAACCAATCAATTAACCACACAGATACAACAAATGTGCACTGATAAATTGAAGATAAACTTGTTGTATCAATTTGAACAACCAAAAAGCATCAATCTTGGAGACAACTTAGTAATAATTTCAATAAGCACAACAGACAATTGACACTAGAAATGAGCTGCCACATCAACTGATTTTCATTAAAATCTCCATTTTGAAATCATACATCATAGTCTTTGTTCTATGGAAATTCTATTCCTATCCTACTTACTAATCTATCTCTAATTTCTTATAATGTCCTCATTTACAATCGAAAATGGATATTTATATATCTATATTTGAACAGACACATCGCTTCGTGTATCCAAACATTGGCCAACAGTATTCAAGATTTTGTTAATCATCTCTGAGACATTCACCAAGACATCCCATATTTATGTCGAAGTCCAAAGTCCTATCGGTAGATATCCCTTTGATCATTTTGTTTCGTTGTGACTCATCGAGTCGGGGAGACTTCCCATAGATACCTTATGTCTCACCGAGAAATATCCCTAAGTTCACATTTTGTTGTCATGACAATATCATTCTCAACCGATGAAGCAATATGTTGGCATGACAAAAATGGGTCAGGAAGATTGTATAACTTCACACCGAAAACCCTCGATATAATTCCTTTACACTTTGTCGGCGAGACCAGAGGCACTTGGTGAGACCTCACACCAATAGAATCTTTTTGTGTTTTATCGATGAGACCCAATGCACTCGCCAAGACCATACTTTGAAGACATAACTCTTGCCAAAGTATTTGTTCATTCCGCGCTAGTTAGTGAGACAATAAGAGTTCGTTGAGACTTCACCCCAAATAAAAATCTCTCACTGACATGCTCCTTCTATCACCGGTCAATGAGACAATAAGATCTTAACAAGACCTCATGCTGAATACTATTTGTTTGGAAAAAGTATGTCCATGTGCACATGGTCAGTGAGACATGACCCATTCGGTGAGACCACATACCAAAGACATAACTCTTGCCAATACATCGTTCTATGTGCTAGTCGCTGAGATGTAATGCAATCGGTAAGACCTCACCCCGAAGTCTTTGTCTGGACAAAAATAATGCTTTTGAGTTGCCGAGACAATGAAAATGTCTTGTCGATAGGTACCTGTAGGTAAATTTCGATCGCTATGACATCCCTGAGGTCTTGTCGATAGGCAATGATAGATGTATATTAACAAGAATGCATTATAGGTTGGGGAGACCTTGATAATCTCATGCCGATATGGACTATAATGTGAAATACTTCAGACCTAGATAGATTTCTATGGTACCACATAGCAAAAAATGGGAAAAATGCTATGAAGAAAGGGCTTTTGTGCACATGGCGAGGACTTGTTTGGAAACTCAGGGGTATGAAAAAATATGTAAAATTATCAGAATTTTACAGTTCTAACACCTGGATACCATGGAGAAAGGCTAGTCTTTTGGCTCTTTCATCAATCATCCTCCCTTAAAACATACCAAAAATATCCTAGCAATTGGACATAGGAAGATTTAATGACTTAAAAAATTTTTATTGCCAAAGCGTAAACTTATGATGACTTAACCAGGCCTAGTACACACTCCCTCCCCATTAACCACTTAGACATATGGAAATTAAATATAAATTTTCTGCTATTTTTAGTCATGTAGGTGTCCAATAAACCACTTTGTGGTGTTTCCCTTCAAGTTTATTTACTTGAATGAAGAGAAAAAGTCCTTTGATTACAATTAGAGAATACATTTGAGGCCTTGGTTGTGTAACTGGTGGACCATAGTCACATTTAACACTTGTTACAAAATTTGGGAGTTAAAACGTTAAGTAGATTTGATTTGTGATGGACACATTTGGATGGTAGTAACAATAGCTTGCAATCTATCAAGACTTGATTACCTTATAACCTGTAAAATTCTAGCGATGAAATGATAGATTAATCATAATGTCACCTTGGGATCACATCACCATGAAAGAACTTCATCCAACATCCTTATGAGTGCAAGTACCACCAAATAGGTATTTGTCAGATCTGTCTTCCTTGAGCGAGGAAGATTCAAGAAGAGAAGAGGAAAGCGAGACATGTAGTATGCCTAAAAGAGGGAGATCAACTAGAGGTCAATAGATTAGAAGAAAATTCTATAAACACATGGAATTTTTTCTTACTGAAGGAGGGTCATTTCTTATGATGATGAGAGCATAGGCAATGTTGAGGTTCCCTTGAGGTACAAACATCTACGGAAACAATGGGTACCCAAGGAACTTCCTCCAATAAACACTAATTTTTGTGTCAATGAGAGGATATATCACATAGCACCATCGTCATTACATGGTTTGGGCCTATTTTTCATGGACGACATAAAGGTCTATTACAAAAAAGTTACTAAATTGGAGTATGTTGGACCTGTTACAATTACAAAGATTGGATGCAACTGGTTCAATATACACGAAGTATGCGTAGGTATACATTGTCAGCAAATTATAGACAACTAAAAGATAAGGATCAAAATAAAGGAGTGGTTATGTACATTGACAGAAGGCCAAAAGCATCAAGGAATATTGCAAGGTTTATAAACAGTACATGACCTGGGTCAACAAATAAGCAACCCAATTGCATTTTCGAGGCTGCGAGGGAAACCGTGTATTTGTATGTGCAATAAAATCAATAACTACAGGGGAAGAGTTGCTAATTGATTACAATTTGAATCACTTAGTTACAAACATAGTTACTATGGGGGTGGTACGTACTATGTACCATTTTACCCAACCTCCAATTAATGACTCCAATATACCATTTTATTCTTATGTTTTTTTCATAAGTCTATTGGTTTCATTTCGGTAATGTTTTTTTATATTTAATTTTTGTCATAGGGGTACATTGATCGTACAGAGAAGGCTCTGGCCCAAAACACAAATCACAATGTATCTTTAGGTGCTTCTACCCAACAGGTTTACCTCGTTGTAATTGTACAAATTAGATACTAGCAAAATGTTTTATTATTATTTTTTTCATAAGTTTTTTGGGTTAATTTCGATAATATTTTTAATATTCTTGTTGCAGTCGACTGATTGGGGAAAGGCACAGTAGTAGAGTAGAGCATCCATAGTGAGGTGCAGTCAATATTTTGTGATGATGACATCGCTTATTCAGCAAACCCTTTCAATATGATAAAGAAGCTCCAAAAAAAATGCAATGAAGAAATGACTAAGTTGATGTTCATAGTGCCTCAAATAGATGCGATAAGAGAGAGGGTTAAAGTATTGACTGAGAGATTAAAAAAATTGAAAGTAAGCTATCATGAGGTCTTTAATTATAACATAATTTCATTCATGGTTTTATATTTTGTACTCTTTTATGTCATGAGCTAAAATATGTGTTGTTTTTATAGGGTTATTTGCCTCCTCATGATGCTCCTGGCCATGATCACGGTACTACAAGTGCTTCCCGAGGAGTAAGGGTTGGTACAAGTGTCCATCATGATCTTCCTATGCATACATCACATCATCTAACCCCATCATCTATGCCTATATTATCGTTTGAAATGTCGGCAACACATACCATGTAGGCATCCATTAATGCACCCTCTAGCAGTGAACACATACCAGAACATGCATCAGGACATGTACCTAGGGATGTAGATGCCACTAGTATTGGTGATGTTTTAGCAACATTTCCTAGATCTTCCCGTATTACTAGTATGGGAACATTGTCGATCACGCTTGTGGTGACCGAGGATTTTGTTCCCATAAAGATAGAGACGGTCCCAAGTACTTTAAAATGTTTTAATTATTATTCTATATAATCCAATTGAAATTTACTTATTGATCAATCTTTTTAGACTATTGATCCCATGATCATTTTGTAGGAAATGATGTTTTTATAAAAATCTAAGTGATATTACATTGGAGCTCTTTGGGCCCATCATACGTACATGGTGGAATGCCCAAAATGAAGATTTAAAAGATGAGCTCATTAACCATTTAGTTGTGTTGTTCGGTGATAAAACATTCAACCAAACCAAGATCCTGAAGAAAGCTGGTACCTATCTAAAGTATGCGAGGGACCAATATAGGTCACATTTAGAGAAGAACAAAAAGTACGAGTGTCTCCCCATGATTCTGGAGAGGGAGTGGATGGACCTGGTGTCTGATGGAAAGGAGAAGGCTAAAAAGAAAAAAGGAAAGACACCACCAGGCCAAGGAAGGTATGTGATATAGAAGAATAAATCTACAAAAAATCCTAATTAATCGTGATTTTTAAAAAATCTGTAGGTTGGACTATTTTTTCCCCAATTTTTTGAAAAAAATCATTAACTTTTTGGTCAATGATTTTTTTCCGTTTCAAACTGCAAAATCACCAAAAAAACATGAATAAAATTGAGCTAATTTTCACGCAAAAAAAACCATGAGACCATGGCTTGTTGCTTACTATTATGCTTTGATAGATTTTTTCCAAGCATCCATAACTTGTTTGAAAGTACCTATTTTAAGATTTTAGCCATAACAGCAAGGCAATGAACTGTTTGATAAAATGCTTTGAAAGACATGTCTGAAAAATGCAGTAGCATAGACAAGGCAGTGAACTGCTTAAAAAAAATGTCTCAAAGAAATGTAGTCTCATGGTGATGGAATGCCATCACGAATGCCATGACAAGAAAATTGCTATGGATTGTCATGGCATTCCATCACCGTGAGATTGCATTTCATTTAGGCATTTTTTCAAACAATTCACTGCCTTGTCTATGGTATTGCTTACTATTATGCTTTGGTACATTTTTTCCAAGCATCCATAGCTTATTCGAAAGCACCTATTTTAGGTTTTTACTTTTTAGACATAGCATGAAGGCATTGAACTGTTTGATAAAATGCTTTGGTAGACATGTATGAAAAATGTGGTAGCATAGAAAAGGTAGCGAACTATTTGAAAAAATACTTCAAAAAAATGTGGTCTCATGGTGATGGAATGCCATAACGAATGCCATGACAAGAAAATTGCTATGGATTGTCATGGCATTCCATCACCATGAGACCACATTTCTTTGAGGCATTTTTTGAAATAGTTCACTGCCTTGTCTATGCTATTGCTTACTATTATTCTTTGATAGATTTTTTCCAAGCATCCATAGCTTGTTTGAAAGCACCTATTTTAGGCTTTTAGCCATAGTAGCAAGGCAGTGAACTGTTTGATAAAATGCTTTGGTAGACATGTATGAAAGGTGTGGTAGCATGTAGATAACTGTCACCATCTAATATTTATGCAGTTGCAGGATGTTTTGTGCAATGTAATCAGCAATATGAATATAAGCAAAAAAAATCTATTTTCTATAATTCATGGATTGAACTATGTATTTTATTTGCTCTCACTGTCTATATGCTATGGAAATTCCATTAATTTTTTTTTTAAAAGTAGTATGCTATGTGTGATACTATCAACAATGTAATTATATACTCATTACTCTTTCTTTTTACATAATCTAACATATTTCAAACTTTTCATAGGCTGCTCGACACATCGAAGGAAACAAAGGCAAGACTAGAAAAGTACGGGAAACACAAACTTGGCTCTGGTGGTTATATGAAATTAGCCGCATGAATTGTAAGTATCAATAAATGAAATATTGCATCCAAATTATAATAAATTGATTTTTTTTTAGTTTTATCACACCATAGAAGAAAAATTCATGATCTTATGCAAAAATGTAGGGCTTTGAATTCAATAGAGTTCCCACAGAAGAGGACCTGAAGATTTTCTTCTAGTAAGGCTATGGAGCCATGGCTGAATGCCTAAGAGTCTTAACTGGGCAAACACAATCTTCCATTGCATCTGACATGCAGGTAAATAAACTCAATAAAGTTTATTTAAAATTGAATACTTGTGCAATCTAGTCACTATTAATTTCCACCATAAAGTAATTACATGCCTATTTGTTTTAAACATTCAAGCAATGATAATACTACACATGACATTGGAATGCAGCCTGGTGAGGGTGGAGCACAACGTGCAGATGAAGGTCATAGTGTGCATTCCGGTACTTTAGAGCATGTAGAGCGTGATCAACATGTCGAGCATGATCAAGCTAGAGAAGATCATGAATACGATGTGGCCCCATCAGGTAAAGAGGACCACTCTAAAGTTCTTTTAAACATATTTAATTGCAATTGGTGTATTAATTAATGTAACCTTTTGTGTTTCAACTTTAGAGTATGTAGAGCATCATCAACATGTTGAGCATGATCAGGCTAGAGAAGATCAGGAACATAATGTGGCCCCATCAAATAAAGAGGACCACCCTCATGTTCTCTTAAACATATTTAATTTCAATTGGTTTATTAATTAATGCAACCATTCGTGTTTCAACGACAGATCGGGATTTAGAGGGTGTTCAACATGTTGAGCATGAGTCTATAACAAAAGTTTAGGAACATGATGTGGACCCATCAGGTAAAGAGAACCACTCTAATGTTCTTTAAATTAATGAAATACTTGTAACAATAATAATAAAACATATCAATTTAACATTTCTTTCTTATTGCAGCAGATCCTCCCTTGCAGCGGCATCCACGTCATGAGCAGACGACTAGGCGTACATTAAGATCACGAGCAGAGGGAAGAACAACTAAAGGGGGGAGAAATATTGATTTAGAAAATGATACTCCGCTTCACCTTTATGTAGCTTTCAAAAAGAAACAAAAAAAAAGTGATTGCAATCATATCATGACAACCATATTTTTGATAATACGTAAAAACTAAAAGAATGAATGTGAATATGTTAATTAATGAATGTTATATGTTAATGAATGAATGTTATATGTTATTAATGGATGAATAAATGAATGTTATATGTTATTAATGGAAGAATGAATGATTAATGCTATATGATTAGGTATGGGGAATTGAGAGTGATGTGGGGGGTGTGGAGGGGCCAAATGAGCTTCCACCATCACGTGGTTCGCCCTGTTAAGTAGAGAATATTAAACTATTCTTGAAACAAAGAGAAGCTCAATAAGGTAATGCACTTTTCACTATAAGAAATGCATCGTTTGAAGCATCAAACCAATATGCAGTCTGTATGTATGATCAGTCGTCAGTCTCCGCAATGGTACATTTCTATGAATATTTAAAAAAAATTGATTCTTCATCGCAATTTTGATGAAACCCACCGATGAATCCATGAAAATGTTCTATGAAGTTGCTATAGCTGCGACAAAGGTTTCATCATAACTCCTCGCACATTTCGTCGCAATTTCAATGAAATTTTGGTGTTGTTTCTAGGCTACTACTTGCCCATTTTGTCGCACTTTTGACAAACTTTTGGTGTTCTCTTGACGCTACTCCTTGCTCTTTTCATTGCAATTTCAACAAACTCTTGGTGTTGTTTTGACGCTACTACTTGCCTATTTCATCGCACATTCCATGAAATTTTAGTGTTGTTTCTACGCTACTCCTTGCCCATTTCGTTGAAATGGCGATGAACGTCTGGTGTTGTTTCGACGCTACTCCTTTCCCATTTCGTCGAACTGGTGATGAACTTCTAGAGTAATTCATCGGTGGATACACAAAGTGTTCATCGATATTCTGATGAAAGTTTGAGCCATTTCACGATGCCGACGACTGACGATTCTTCGCCATTATTTTGACATTTAATTCGTAGTCGACCTTTGGACGAAAAAACAACAAATTTTTTTTCGCCATTTCGTTGCTTGTCCGACGAACAACCTTTGAAAAATGGTGTCAAATTCAATAGTGGTAGATCCCAAAAAATTAGGTTTTAAGTGGATGTTGTTGCAAAAGCTGTCAATTTTTTACCATAAAATCAATTCTTTTATTTATGATGTCTGTAAAAAAACTGAATTGGTTTATCATTTGTTCTTTGATTGTTTTTATGGTAAGGAAGTGTGGAAATTGTTTCAAATTGACTTGTTTGGATGGGGGGAAAGAAAGGAAAAATAAAAGATATTCTCATGGGGAAAATTGATAAAATAGGAAAGGCTCCTAATTTGTTCTAGTTGATTCTAACTACTAAAATCTTATGGAATCTATGGAAGTCCAGAAATGTAGAAAAATTTCAAGGCACTAGGAGGGAACTACTAAGTGTAATAAAAGACTCACAATGCATAATGTGTGTGTGCAGGTATCCATTTCACTGGAGGTCTCCAAGGAAAAGTTTCAAAAGTTGATGAAAAATGGAAAAGTGGAGATCAAGAAGGAGCTAATCCAGGAGAAATAGTGGTTTTTCTACAAACTAGGATTGAAGTAGCTTATGAAGGAGGACCATAAAGTTACATCAACATAAACATAAAAGAAAAGAAAGATGAAACAAGATTGAGTCAAATTTTGTGCTATTGTTTTTTATGATTTGATATTGTAAAAAGTTGTGTAAAGTGTGGCCTGCAAGGCCTATGTATATCATATAGATCTATATCTTGTTTCCATTCTATTTTTGGAAGGTCTGTAACTTTGTAAAAATAATCAACTTGATCAATTTTGTAAACTATTATTAATACAAAAAAGAAGTTGAAAATGCATTGCACAATTTCTTTAAATGAATCTGCACTTTTCACAAATCATAAAAAATATTGTGATTAACTTAGTCCAAACATGATCTAATACAAGTAATTTAGAAAAATAAGTATTTAAATAAATTTAATTTACATAGTAAATGATTAACATAGCTTAATTGGCTCTGATACCATGTTAGAAATAAGATCTTAGGATACTAATCATTAAAAAAATATAAAACAAATAAAATTATCACTATACAAGCATAGATATTACACATTATAGAAGATATACATGGGAAAACCCTTTTGGGTAAAAAAATCCCATAAAGTATCATTCTATAAAAAAACTTAAAAAAATAGACTATTAAAAATAAACTAAACTTGGGGACACTCCTCCACATACTTTGACATGACCAATAATAC
This sequence comes from Sequoia sempervirens, assembly GCA_007258455.2. Lineage (NCBI taxonomy): Eukaryota > Viridiplantae > Streptophyta > Pinopsida > Cupressales > Cupressaceae > Sequoia > Sequoia sempervirens. Next base: position 328,727,496 of record VDFB02086081.1, on the reverse strand, counting down.
CTTTTGTGCATAGTGATATAGTTCACTATAAAATATGCAAATTCACACACTCTCAAATGTGAGAGAACCTCAAATATAATAGATATGGTTGTAAAATATCGTAAGGGTATTAGTCACACCTATTCAAAGAAACCATTCATAAATAAAAGGGATATGCTTAATAAAACATATAATATGTAAGGTTTTATAATCTTATATTATAACAATTGTAGTGTAGGAAAATGTATCCCCTTGCATTTTCACACTTCTCCAAGGGCCCTACCTATTAAAACATGGCTTCTTTGTGCTTTAATTGGTCCTATTTTGCATCCACAAGCCTAATTAAATGAATTTTCCAAAGAATAATCCTAAAATTTATCAAATAACAAATCATAATTCATGTTTTTAGGTAATGTGTTCTAGACCTAGGGATCTAGGACTCATACACCACCTTGGGCGAATGGGTCCCACCTAGGTTTTAGGACCTGATCTTAAACATTGCATTTAACTTAAAATTTCTTAAATTTTGTGTCCCAAGTTTAAGCTACTAGGAATCATATGCCCCAACTAGCATATGAGTCCTACTTTAGCTTAGATCTATTTTGAATTCAATTCTTGGCAAGATTTTATTCTCTTAGATATGATGCCAGCTTGTAGTGTTGTAATTGTGGGAGATTAGGCATAAACAAGTATAAATACAAGGTTATTTCACATAATTTCACCTAGAATTTTTATGCAAGCACTCTTATAGCAAGTTTATGAGAGCAAGAGCATTCAATAGCTAATTATCAAGCATTTGGAGAAGCATTCAAAATTCAAGCATCATGTCAAAGTCTTCATGCATCATATGTGTTTGTGAGCTAACATTTGTGATGTAGGTTTTCATGATTCAAGCAAGCATTAAAAGACATTATCTCATATCAACAATCAAGAGTCAAGATCCACATCCATTGCAGCCATTTAACACAAGATTGCAGCCTTTTATTCAAGGGTTTGGTGAGTTGTAATATCAAATTTGTTAATTCATCATTTATTCATGCTTTTCTATTTCATTTCAAGGTTTAATTACCAAAGCAAGGTTTGACCAAGGAAAACCCCTATCCACTAACAAAACAACATTTTTCTCTTGATGCGTGTTTGTAGATCTAAGTGAATTAGAGCTTGAAGATCCTTTGAAGACAAAGTTGGGTGTTGACACAATAGTGGTTTACACTTTTTGGGAGATCTTGAATTTTGCTTAAATCACATATTTTTTAAAAATATAATGATTTAGGCCTTGAGAAGTTCCATTTAAAGGATTCCAATTGAAGAGGGTTTGATCAAACCACCTTACACCAAGCCCCCTTGGATAGAACCCCGATAGTTTTAAACCATACCTATAACACAATCTCCTTTACACCTATCAAAATACTGATAAAAAACCACTTTTGATTTACCTTTTGGGAGATCAAATGAATTCATTTAAAATTTATTTTTTGTGAGTGTGTAATCCTTATTATAAGCTTCAAAAAAGTATAATTTTAATTAAATTAAATTTGATTATTATATTTTTTTTTTTAATTTCTTGTGAATGTAGGCTTTTCACTGAAAATCAATCTCTCTGTTCTGCACATGTGGAAAAATAGAAGATTATCATTTTTCTTTTGAAAAATATGAGTGCACCAGATATTGAAGTCCTCAATCCAACAAAAAAAATTAAATTTTGATAGATACAAAAAATGTTGTGTTATACAGTCCACCTATGTTTGAATTGTAGTTGGTTTGACTTTGAAACTTTCTTAAGGAAAAAAATTCAATAAAACACTATGAAACAAATTGGAAGCACTAGATATCATAGTTACAAATCTAAATTTGAAAAAAAATAGAATTTTATTCTTCATGGAAAAAAAGTTGTGTTATACGGTGAACGTCATTCCTTAAAAATGGTGTTTATTGAAAAAAACTAGTTTTTGAAGGAGATGGAAAAAAAAGTGCAATCTAATCCCAAATATTTTGAAAAAAATATATTTAGAATCTACAAAAAAATATCACAAATCACTGTTCACACCATCTTCAAATCCCTCACGGTTTAGCCGCTATAGGTGTTTGAAAGTGAAGATTTAGTTAGAAAAAATAAGTTCAATGTCCTATTTGGCCAAAAATTGTAACCAGTATTGTGGGATCACCTAGTTACAAAGTTACAGAGTTGTAAAAGTTGTCAAGAAGTTGTCATCTTCATTGAAAGTCACTTACAAATCAGAAATCAGAATTTTTAGACTTAAAAATTGAACAAGACGAAAGCTACAGAAGATCACTAGAGGCTACATAAATATCAGGGAAACCCTAATAACAAGACTAAATCACCACTTTGGGCATATGAGTCCTGGTATAGCCCTTTTACTAGTTTTCATTGGATTCTAACCAGTCACCGAGAGATTCCAAATTGTGCCTAGAAACCCTAGACTGGGACTAAATCGTTCAATCTAGCGTGAGTCTTAGTGCACATTAGAAACAATAATTTTTCAGGGTTTTCAAATCTTTCTTAGTCATCTCCGATCCTCTAGGTACTTTTTTGTATCTTTTTATTTAGTGATTTGATTTCATGTTCTAAGTTTTGAGGGTTTAGTGTATTCATGTTTGCATTTCTCCTTAGAAGCTTCACTTAATGGTGAACCCCCTATTTAATGACACCTAAGGAAACCCCCTTGCGTCCTTCGCTCAATTTTGTCACTTGGTTGAGGGATCTTGGTTTCCTAATGAAAAGAAGTGTGAAATACGTCCCAGAGTTGTCCCTCTCTTCCAAAGGTTGGACACATCCTATTTCCATTTATTTCATTTTGGAAAACCTGATGTTTGGACCCCTTTTTTTCTGATTTGGAGAACATTGTAAGTCCTAGATCTAGCCTACATTAACTTTGCATTAGATCTTGCATTATTTCATTTGCATTTAGGGCTTCTAAATCTTGCATTAGTGTAAAGTGCATATAGGATTGCATTTTTGTATCTTAAAAATCATTTAATTTTGCTAAAATTCTGCAATTGCAAATAGTAAAGTCAACATACAAGCTAGAAACCTTAACATCAACTCAAAATTTGCAAAATTTGGTTTAAAAATGCTAATTCAGGACTCATTTCACCAACTTGGACAATTTAGTCCTATACAAGTTGTTTTTCTTGATTTTTGGGAATTCTGCGTTGATTGCTTTTCACCATTTGAACCTTCCAGAAACCCTAACTAGGACTCATTCATGCCCATTTGGGTGATTTAGTCCTGTATCAAAACTGAATCGATATTTTATAACACTAAAAACTTCATTCATGTGTTTTTGTTTGCTGTTATTAGATCTTTATTTTAGTTTATTGAGTTTTTGTTTCATTCATTTCATTAGATCTAGCTTAATTTGGAAAGTTTTGTGCATTGCTTAAGTTCAAAATTGCATTTACAAAATTTCATTTTTAGATTGTTGCATAGTGTAATCAACAAATTACCTTGTTTAGAATTTGAAACTTGCATTTACATATTTCATTCTAGGTCATTGCATTACACATTACCCTCTTTCCATTTTGGGTTGTACACTAAGTTTATGAAATCTTGTATGAGCTTTACAACTTTGTTTCCTATTAGTAATACTATTATTAGATGTAGTTTGATACTCATGTCATCCGATTATACACCATTCAGTGTGGATATTGGGTTTTCTAGCTCTCTTCCTATTAGTGTTGATAATCAACCCCCTATGGACAATAGCATGCATACTTCATTACTCGTGACTTCACTTCCTACAACCAATGTGCATAACATTAACAACACTATCCCTACCATAACTAGTTCTACTCAAGCTTTGGGTGCACTCAAAGCCAAGGTGGAACTTCAATCCTTTCCTCAACAATACCCATTTCCATTTGTACATACACTAGTACTCAAGTTACCACAACCATTCAACCTACTAGCATTGTGAACACTTCCTTAGGTATTTCCATAGGGAATCCTTCTACCTTTGTTCATTCGAATACACTATCTCCTTAAAAATCCTCCCTCATAAATTTACAATTCACTTCTCCACATGCATACCCCACTCCTCCTTATACGACTCCACCTTATAGCAACAATGATGCTATCATTAACACACTCTTACAAAGCATGGAATCCCTTCAACAACAAGTTACAACCTTAAATCAAAAAGACAATGGTCAACCTTAACAATACATCAAAACCAATCCCTTTTGTTTGGAGATATTGAGAGAACAAATGCCACAAGGTGTCGAAGTTCCCTGATTTGAGAAATATGATGCTCGAAAGTAAATCCTGTTAGCCATGTTTTCACTTGAACAACCCTATGTAGTGATTTCATCTTTGAAGATAAAATTTTGGCTAAACTATTCCCTAGGTCCTTGAAATATATTGCTTTAGAATGGTTTTCCCCATTACTAAATAACTCAATTCATTCATTCAATGAGCTTGTTGAGGCCTTTATAAACCATTTCTAAGTGGACACGACTCTTAAAATGACCTTCGCTGATTTGATGAGATGTAAGCAAAAGGATGATAAAAAGGTTACTGACTTCATTTCATGCTACCAATTGCTTTATTCCCAAATCAACATACAAATTCCCAAACCTAACCTTCAATGAATGTTCATTGAGAACTTACAAAATAAGATGCACGATAAGATTGGCATGATGAAATTTAATTCCTTTGTACATCTGTGTACTGCCCTTCATGATTATCAAAATTGGATTAGTAGGATGAAACAAAACTCACCTCTAGCCATCCCAAAAACTCTAAATACGCAAATGAAAACAATTATCAATCTTTTAGGAAAAAAAATAAAGGATCTCTTCAACTATATCCCCCTCAAACAACTCAACATGTTGATACCCAAGTGGTTGCTATAAAGAGGACAAATCCTTTTACATTTGGGGATCCGAAAAGATAATTTACTCCCTTACTCGATACCCTCCCTAACACCATGTTACAACTTCTAGAAAAAAACTTGATTTCCCTACCTCATGTTAGAACTCCAGATCCTACTAAGACATTACCTTCAAACTTTAGATCAAATTCCTATAGCCATTATCACCAATAAAATCAACATGATATAGAATATTGTAAGTGTCTTAAACATCTTGTACAAGACCTCATTGATTCTAATCATATTCAAATTGGAGGTTTCAATTATCAAGGTAATAAGTTTGTTGCCCCTCCCAACCAAAACCTACAAATCTTTACCAACCCCATGTCAAATCATAAGATTTCATTCATCAAAGCTATTGAAACTAATAATGTTGTGATGAATGTTGACACAAACAATGACAACATGGATATTGATGAACAAAGTCCTATGGATACTATGGTTGGATTGATCGAAACTCAACCTTGTAAGGGCCAAACTAAAATACCTATTGACATTGCTTTCTCATCAAAAGATATAATCAGAAAGGAACCTAATGGTCCTCTTTACATAGCTGGTCAAATTAATGACAAGCCCACTAATGGGATAATTGATCTTGTCTATGGAGAGAATGTGATCACTAAAGAATTCTTACTTGTGCATGAACTCTATCAAGATACATATGATAAACTGAAAGCATGGATAAAAACACATAATGTTTTTGCTTTCCCTACGATGGGTTTGTTCAACCTTCCTCTAAAAGTTGGACCGAAACAATTAGATGTCTCATTCTCCATCATCCTGATGTCAGATCAATTTCATGTGAATCTTGGTTATCCACAACTATGCTCCACGGAAGTCATCTCGTCGGTCATACATAAATGTCTAAAGTTTCCCTTTGACAATGGCATCTTTACTGTGCATCATAGTGGCTTTAATCCAATGTCTTCCCGTGGGAATTTTTCATTGGATTTCTTTTGGCCCAAACCTATTGAACCTATTAAACCTTGTGAATACTTATTTTTCATATCCTATCAAAATTTTAAGGAAAAACAAATAGTAGAATTATTCATTCAAAACATGCCTCAACCCATGATTGAACCAAAAGACATTACAAGTAATCTAGACCAACCCAAGACAAATCCTCTACCTATCTCCTACAAATTACCTAGAGACAAACAAAACAATCTCGTTGTGTCTCCTAAGATAATTTTTTTTTACAAAGTTAAAGAGAAAGTGGTTGAACAACCTCCCATGGTTCCTTCTGTTCCTCCTCTAAGGGAAGAAAAGAAAACTATGGTTGATAAACTTTCTCCTACACAAACACAACTTGAAAATTGTACTAAAAGAAATAGAAATGCTAGAGAGCATATGCGTAGACGTTGTGCTATTACTTAAAGGTTAAATGAAGAAAATAACAAAAAATTCAACATCCAAACTTAGCTGAAGCAATACAAGATGAGTCTCCTTCTTTGCCACAACAAAAAAATCCTATTTCACAACCACAACAAGAACTCAATCCTTCTTTGGACATTATCATTTGACCTCCCATTTCGATTGACTTGGATGATGATGACGAGATTCCTAAAATTGACGAGGAAGTGCATAGTGACTTAAATTTATTGTTTTATTCTCTTATGAGCTTAGATGATACAATGATCCTCCTGAAAAGAATGACTCACCATGTGTTGAACTTGGTGATACTCCTAGTACTGCACTCACTATTGTCCCTTTGGCTAGTTGTCCACCTTTCGTATATACTGGCCAAGATTGGGATGTGAATGACCTACTAATAGGTTGACTCACATGTGCCTTACTATTCTTGTCTTTGTTTTCTTTTTCATGTTATGTGTGTGATTTCATGTGCATAATGTGATCTCCCGTACCATTCTATTTGATGTATCTTTCTCCTTGAGACATTCCTCTATTTGTATCTGCATTCTTCTATATGTCATAAACATTTTCCCTTTTTCATTTTTCTTGTGTTTTCCTTTTGGGGATGATGCAAGGTGTTGAGACATTTAGGTCTCTTCTATGTTGACCCAAAATATTTTCTTTTTTTCGCTCTCTTTGTATAATTCTTCTTGTTCCATGAGTATTTTTGGAATAATGACATTTTCGAGCTCTCTAAACAACATTGTGACAAAGACATACTAACCCCAAATCTGTGGATCCCTTATTGGACTTTTGGATTTCATTGTGGGGGAAACCTTTTTCATGATGTAGCTTATTGGAAACATATGTGTGACATAGGGATTTCCATATAAGCTCTCATGTCTTATTAACATTTATCATTTGCTACTTTAAAGTAATTTCTCAAAGCACAGTGTTTAGCAATTTCTTTAAAGTGGGGGCATACATTGGCATTATTATTTTGCATTTTACAACTCATGTTTCATTGTGTGGTTTTCTCACTTCATGCGATGAATATTTCTCTTTGTGGTGACATTGGGTGTGATGTCCTTCAGGAGCATGATCTCTCTTAGCATATTATATTCATCTTAGTGGTTTGATGTGAGACATTGCATCCCCTAAGTTGTGAATCTTGTATTCTTCGATTGGTCCTCTCTTAGAGACATTAGGCATGATTTTCCCTAAGTTGAGGCCTTACATGAACTAAGAAAAACCCCTTTGAACGTACCTTACACTATTTCACATTGACAATAACTATTATATGGCCACCTTGCATAACACACTTTGCTTGCCTATGGAGCCATCTTTTTTGTTATTGAGTGTTAGCATATGAATTTTTTCTTGCCTCATGAATCATGTTGTTCATGTTGTATGGCACCTTATCAAAGTTATCGAGAGGTATAGCTTTTGTATGGTTAGTACGTATTCAATCCAAATTTAGGCATGAATTTCCCATAGCCACTTGCTTGTGTGTGTGAGTTCATACTGACTGCGTGTGTATGATTCTCACCTCTCTAAGGGCTCACCTAGTGGATGACCTAAGATTTCACTATCCCTTGTGTGTGTGTTTGGTTTGCATAGTGGACATCATGTTCCACTTGTAAATTTTTTGGACAAATCACTTAGACCTGGTCCACATCATGTTGGAAAGACTATCGAGGCTTGATCCACCCTTTCTTTTTCTTTTTCCTTTTCTTTTTTATTTCTTTGATAGTGTATGCTTTTATTCTGTCGTTACTTCATACATCATTCAAATGTGTGTTCTTTTGTGCCTATGTTGGTTTTCCATAGGATCTTGATCCTGGGGGCTTGCCCAATCCTCTTAATTGTTGTCATCCTATCTCACTAGCAATCATACATTTGGACCCTTCTTGATGCATGTTTGTCTACTTTAGTGTTAGTTTGAAACAAGTTATTCTTCCCAATAAATTGGGGACTAAATGTAGTGTAGGAAAATGTATCCCTTTACATTTTCTCACTTGTTTGGGCCCTCCCTATTAAAACATGGCTTCTTTATGCTTTAATTGGTCCTATTTTGCATCCACAAGCCTAATTAAATTTATTTTCCGAAGGAGAATCCTAAAATTTATCAAATGGAAAATCATAATTCATGTTTTTGGGTTATGTGTTCCAAATATAGTGATATGGGACTCATACAACACATTGGGCATATGCGTCCCACCAAGGTTTCGGGGTTTGATCTTAAACATTGCACTGAACTTAATATTTCTTAAAGTTTGTGTCCCAAGTTTATGATATTGGGACTCATACGCCTCAACTAGCGTATGAGTCCCACTTTATCTCAGACCTATTTTGAATTCAATTCTTGGCAGAATTTTATTCTCCTGGATTTGATGTCAGCTTGTAGTGTTGTAGTTTTAGGAAATTAGGCATAAACACTTATATAAATACAAGTTTATTTCACATAATTTCACCTAGAAGTTTTATGCAATAACTATTATAGCAAGTTTATGAGATAAAGAGAATTCAAGAGCTAATTATCAAGCATTTGGAGCAACATTAAAAATTTAAACATCTTGTCAAAGTCTTCATGTGTCATCTATGTTTGTGAGCTAACATTTGTGATGTAGGTTTTTCATGATTCAAGCAAGCATTTGAAGACATTATCTCATATCAACAATCAAGAGTTGAGATCCACATCCATTGGAGACATTTCAAATAGTATTACAACCTTTTATTCAAGGATTTGGTGGGTTGCAACATCACATTTGTTCATCATCATTCCTTCATGCTTTTCTATTTCATTTCAAGGTTTAATTACCAAAATAGGGTTTTACCAAGGAAAACTACTATCCACTAAAGAAACAAGAATTTTTAGTTGATGTGTGTTTACAAATATAGGTGAATTGGAGCTTAAAGATCCTTTGAAGACAAAGTTACAAAGTTGCAAAAGTTGTCAAAGTTCTCTCTTACAAATAATAAATTAGACTTTTTAGACTAGAAAATTGGATAAGACAAATGCTTTAGAAGATCATTAGAGGCTACAAAATATCAAAGAAACCCTGATAACATGACTAAATCATCACCTTGGGTGTATGAGTCTTGATATTCTGGTGTATGAGTCCCAGTGCACATGAGAAACAACAATTTTTAGGGTTTTAAGATCTTGCTTAGTCATCTCTGATCCTCCAGGTAATTTTTTATATCTTTCTATTTAGTGATCTGATTTCATGTTCTAAGTTTCTAGGGTTTAGTGTATTGATGTTTGCATTCCTCCTTAGAAGCTTCATTTAATGGTGAACCCCCTATTTAATGATGCCTAAGGAAACCCCCTTGTGTCCTTCCCTTATTTGAGTCACTTGGTTGAGGGATCTTAGTTTCCTAATGAAAAGAAGTGTGAAATAGGTCCCAAATTTTTCTGTCTCTTCCAAAGGTTGCACACATATTATTTCCCTTTATTTCAACAATATATAAATGTTATAAGGATTAAACCCGAAAAACATTATGTTCTAATGGAAAATTCTTTAAATTTAAAATAGAAACTCATAAAATAATACTATCAATACAATAAATAACTAAGGTCCAAGTGTTCCATACATGAGGACATGCATATACCACCCATTGATACCATTTTCCTATAGTTTTAGATGCATGTTTTGATTAAGATTTAAAGGGTGATTCCACAATAGTGGGTTACTTTTTTTGGCCAAAATTGACATTGAACTGAACTTTTTTAACTAAATCTTCACTTTTGGACACCTATAGTTGTTGAACCATAAGGAATTTGAAGATGATGAAAACTAGTGATTTGTGCCATTTTTCTGTAGATTATAAATATATATTTTTAAAAAAAATTGGAATCAAATTGTATTTATTTTTCCATCTCCTTCGATAACTAGTTTTTAATAGTAAACACAATTTTTAAAGAGTGATGTTTATTGTATAACACAATTTTTTTCTGTGAAGGATACAATTCTTTTTTTTTTTGAATTTAGATTTGTAACTATGATATTTTTCTCCTTCATTTGGTTTCATTGTGTTTTATTGAATTTCTTTTTATTAATTAATTTTCGAAGTCAAACCAATGCCAATTTAGACATAAGTTTACTATATAACACAATTTTTTTGTTTGTATCAAAATTTTTCTTTTGTTTGATCATGGACATCAATACCAAGAGCATAGATATTTTTCATTATTTTTTTTGGTAATATACTATTTTTCCACATGGGTAGAACAAAGAGCTTGATTTTTGATTAAAAACCTATCTTTAATTAAACTAAAAAAATACATAATAAAACCAAAATATATTAAAAATATACTTTATGGAGAGCTCATTTTGAGGAATATAATTCTCCAGAAGGGTTTGTCAAGTTGATTCCATTTTGATCCTCAACTTGAGCCTCAAAACCCAAAATTTTGCATAAAATTGCATATAGAGGGGGCCAAGAGAAAAAAGGGGGGGTTCTAGTGAACCCCCCTCCACTTGAACCCCTTCGAGTTAAGGGGGGTTCACTAGAACCCCCTAAAAACAACATTAAAAAAGTTGGAACCATTATTTTATTCAAAAAAATAGCCCATTAGGGGGTTCAAGCGAGGCGGGGTTCACTAGAACCTCGTTGTTTTTTTTTGAGCACCCAAGAAATTTTCATTGGTCAATGTAGTTTAACCAACTTATGTGGGATCACCCATAAACTTGGGAAAGGGCTCAACAAACATGAAGGAAAATGGAGTGAGTCTCACTAGTAGTGAGACTAAAGCAAAAACGCCACTAAAACAAAAAGAAGAAAACCAAGTGCACTAGATATAATAGAGACTAGTTATAGATCAATCGGAAACTTTGACCTTTCTGGAGGATTTTCAGGTTGAACAATAATTTTATTTTGGTTGCATTCTTTTTTCTACATGGTTTTTTAACAATCTCTGGCACTATAGAATTATCTTACACAATACCAAACATTTTTTTTTTTTTGTTTTTTCTTTTCTCTAACTCTGATTGAAACTCTTAGAGGGTAGTTGCAGTGTTTTTCATTGAGTCTTTGTAGTAAAAAATTTACTTCATATTTTTGAGGATGTTGTCTTAAATCTCCTTAAGAGAATTCACATCTTTCTCCAAGCCTCTCCACTTATCCAGTTCCTATCCTCACTCTTAATATACACAACCACCTTTTCTAATTGTTCTCATTTTTTGAATTTCTCTGCCATGCTCTTAACATAGTCCCAAACATTTTCCTTAATCTCCTCATCTTGCAATTCTAGATATTTAGCCAGACAAAGAGATTCCAATTTATGAATAATTATCTTGAAAACATGTCATTGGGAAAGTTTTCATTTTAAGATACCATTTTGAATATTGATATCCTTTCATAGGTTATTCACCTTCTCTCCCAGAATCTCTCAACAAAAGTGGGCCTCTAAAGGTTTTGGCTTAAGAGAATATTTGTGGTGGTAGGAATAAATACATTGGAGCACTAATAATCTCAATGGGAGGGAAAATCAATAGGGTTCCCTTCCTCTATGGGGGAGTCTATAGGAGGAGGGTTGTAGGAGGGAGGAGGTTTGTAATTGAAATAGGGGGCCCTACTGCCTGAATCATTGTTGGGAGAGCTAGGAAAAAAATATTTTCCTCAAATGAGGAGATGTAGATACCAATTTGAGGCTTTTCAAATAAGAGTTTTTTGAGCATAGTATTAGATGGTGAGGGGTCTAGCAAGAGAGAATTGGTGGGATCCAATAGGAGAGAGTCTTGCAGCTTCGTGGTGGGGTTAAAAACCCTTGGCTAAGGATTAGGAATCAGAGTGAGGGCTAGATTATAGTGGTAGAGGAATTAAATGAGCCCTTGATGTAGGGAAAGGGCCTTTCCATTTAGGAGGAGCTTTTCAACAAACTCAACAGGAGACAAATACAACCAAAACAAAAATTTCATTCTTATATCTTGTCTAAAATGATCTAGCATAGAAAATAGGTAAGAATAGAAACTCTTGTAACAAATTTAAAGAGTAATGTACCTCATTAGGAACTCTCCAACCCTCATCTAGATGCCAGGAAAATCATCTCTATTGAAACCATTCTATAGTCTGCTAACATTTTCTCCTCTTTTTAGGAATCTATTTTTCTCCACTTTTTAGGAATCTATTCATGACCTCTTGGTAGTTTACTTTCACCTTCTTTGGAATGTGCACCCCATCTAGAGGAAGCCTTGTTGCTAAAGAAATAATTTACATGGATACATGGAAAGGAATGCCTCTCACATATATGGAAAAGTCTATAGAGATGAGAATGGCATACCCATTAATTGCTTCTATTATTAAGAATGGTTTTCTCTATCAAGAACAACCTAAACCTCTTTATTATTCTTTATACTTTCACAATATTTTAGCTCAGCTTGTAAGAGATCCCCTCCCATGGTGGTTAGCTAGGAAATACTTGTAGTATGAAGGCATATAGGGGAGAAATATAAATTTAACTAGTAGTCAATATTCTTTTTCACAAGAAAAACCAAGAGAGTCATCTTCTTTCCACAAATTATCTCGAAGGGAGATGTAATATCCTAACCTAATTTTCCAGTATGAGCCATTTTGTGAGGAGTCAATGTCATTGTATCAATGAAATTTCCAAGTACCTCATCTGACAAGGGTAGGTTTATTAGTTTGTGCCTATTTTTTATTTTATTTTTAATATGGTCTAGTAGGGAGGAAATATCATTTCAAATCGTTAGAGTATCATCTTTGTGGCCTAAGTTGGCAAGGATATTAGCCAACTAATTCCATTATCTAAACACATGTCAGATTTTACATTCCCTAAAGTTGTTGGTGGTGGATATAGCCTATGCAATGATGTCTTTGTAATTCAAACTAAGTTTAGTCTTGGACTTGAGCATTCCAATGATAGTTTTAGAATCCCCCTAAATGATAATATTTTTGATTCCTTCAATGATAACTAGGAGAATACCTTGATATGTTGTCCCACCCTCTACAAAATTTGAAGACTAGACTCTCGAGTTCAATGTAGAAGAAAATATTAATTGTCCACTGTTATCCCTCCTAATACCACTCCCACTCACCTTCCCTAGGTTCCCCTTATCTAGATACATATTTCTGCAATAAACAAAAATGTATATTATTTAGTTGATATTAAGCTAAGGTTATGAGTGCACTTGGCTTGAGATTAATATGTACAATGAATTATAGAATTCAATCAAGAGGTTGGATGATCATCTTTGTTGAATTGTGAATATAATGAATGTATTCCTCATCACATCAAAAATAAAGGGAATTTGATGTATGTTGTAGACCAAGACACCAAAAGCACACGGGAACCTTAGAATTATATACAAATTTACTGTAGAAGAAAGCATACAATATAAAATTTGGGTGCTGCCACAATAATGGGTTACACTTTTTGAGACATCCTGATTTTTGCCTGAAATCACATATTTTTAGAAAATACAATGATTTATGACTTTAAAGGTTTCATTTAAATTATTTTAATTAAAGAGGGATTGATCAAACCCCCTTAGATCAAACCCCCTTGGATAGAACCTTGTTAGATTTAAACCATACCTATAATCGAGTATCCTCTACACCTATCAAAATGCTGATAAAAAACCACTTTTGATTTACCTTTTGAGTGATCAAATGAATTGATTTAAAATTTATGCTTTGTAAGCCTATAGCCCTTATTATAAGCTAACTAAAAAGTATAATTTTAAATATGTTTAATTTGATTAATATATTTATTTCTTATTTCTTGTGAATGTAGGATTTTCAATGAACATCAAGTTCTTTATTTCACACATACGAAAAAATAGAAAAATAGAGAAAAAAATTCTAAAAAATACATGTGCCTTAGGTATTGATATCCTTATTCCAACAAAAAAAGAATAAGTTAATTCAAATGAATACAAAAAAAGTTATGCGTGTCGAAGTACACCTCTATCCAAATTATAATTACGCTGACTTGGAAAATTAATTAAAAGAAAAATATGTAACAAAAAAATATTAAAAAATATCTATCCCCTAGCTATTGGTGTGAAAAAATTGCATTTTAAAAATTAGAATTGTATCCTATCTATAAAAAAAGTTATGTGCGCCGAAGTGAACATCACTTTTTAAAAATGCTGATTAGTAGAAAAAATAATTTATTAAAACTTACATAAAATGATTCACAATTTATTTTTTAATTTTTTTAAAAAATATAATTAGATTTTACACAAAATATCTAACAAATAACTAGTTTGATTAATCTTCAAAACCTTAATGGTTTAGCTGCTATAGGTGTAAGAAAGTGAATGTCTGGTGAAAAATCTTGATTTTAATGTCAAGGCCAAAAATTGTAACCCATTATTGTGGGATCACCCATTTTAGTATGAAAATTATATTAAATTTTTAATTTTGAAGTTGTTAAATTTTTAATAGATCAGTTAGAGTCAAATTTGGGACCTCCCATTTGTTGTTGGGTTGTTCCACTTTAAGTTACAAACCCTTTTAGTGAGTGGTCCATCTTTAACTTGAATGTTAAAATTTTCATGGACTCAAACCTAAGATATCTCATACTACGGACCCTTTTGATGATTGATCCATTTATCATTTAGGTGTGATTCATTATCTAATAAAAAAAATTGAACTTAAAGAAACAAATTTATTGATAATATATTTACTCAAGAAAAATCAGATATCATTGAGAATAAGTATTCTTCTACAATAACTATGAATAATGACATTTAAGAAATTAAAATAAAACAATAGATTTAAAATTGTCATTAATGTTTAAATTTGGTATCCATTTTCAACAAATTAGAACCCATAGAATGTTGAATGAAACCACATATATACTAAGTTTCATGCATGTTAAAACGTAACATGCTTGTTGATTCTTTGGAATATAATGCAAAAAGCAGGTAACTTCAAAATTCATGGCATTGTGGAACATCAATAGCATATATCCATATTATGAGTAGTCCAGCAACATTAAGATTTGGATTATTAGATTTATAGATTTGTAGACGAAGAATTTATTATATGAAATATCAACAAGTGTTGAAAGTATTACAAGCTTTTAGCCTGAAATATCCATTTCTGGCCAATGGAGTTTCTACAAAGCCAATTATGTTTGGCTTACTATACAAGGCCTAAGCTTGAAATATCTATCTATAGTTGACAGTTGCCACATGGAAAAGGCTGTATTTTACTCCAGAGTACAATAGAAATACATCCGTTGGCTTACGGATTGCTCGTATCACTTGAATTGGCACAAATTGGAAAATATTGTCATAAAGATAACTCGAGCATTTTAAATATTAATTTGGGATGATCCCAAAATATAATCATATTTTTAATTTTTAAGCTGAATAAATTAATAGATTGTTCATGAGTGTGTGCTGAAAGAGGAATATGGAAAATATGAACTTGCTGACAGAGTACCCTAAAAGCTATTAGCAAAGCACATTATCGCAAGCCCAGATATTATTTTAAGATCTTGAAAAATCTTTGAAAAACTACATGTCTTAGAAATTACTGATGTACAGATTATTAGGCATCCTCCAAATTTATTGTTCGCAATTTACTATCGAACAATTGAAAAATTCATCGGCATGACAAATTCACCTCAAGTATAATTCACCACCATCAATTCACCATCATGGAAACTTTTCATATCATAAGGGGTAATAGACATACTTATTCAAATAAACCATTCATAAATAAATGTGATATGCTTAATAAAACATATAATATGTAAGGTTTATAATCTTATATTATAACAATATATAAATGTTTTCGAAAAATGAACTAGGACTAGACAACCCCAGAATCTGAGGGGACCAATCTGACTCCCTTAATCATAGGCCACGAAGTTGCCACAGATTGAGGGAGTCTCTTCTTCTTCCTCAGCACAACCGACGAGAAGACTCATAAAATAATACTATCAATACAATTTATAACTAACCAAGTGTTCCATACATGCATATGCCACCCATTGATATCATTTTGGTATAGCTTTAGATATATGTTTTGATTAAGATAAATTTGGGAAAGGGTCTAAACACATTACATAACAACCATGAAGGAAAATGGAACAAGTCTCACCAAAGCAAAAAAACCACTAAAACAAAAATAAGAATTTGGGGATTGTTGTCTAGTAATTTTGGAGATCTATGATTCTAGAATTTGGGGAGGTTTTAATCTGAGAAAACAAAAATTCAGCTCAAGAGCTACACATTTCCAAGGGTTATGGAGACACTTGATGGAATTTTACTTTGTTTAGGAATTATTTTTCAAAGAAAAGATATAAAAAAATCTGTAATTGTATTTTTTGATCATTATGTTTTATTGTATGTAATATAAACCTTAAGGAAGGATGTTGGAATATTAAATTTTATGTATTGTTATAAAGTCACCTAAATGACTTTGTGACTAATTATTTAATATTATTGTTAAAATAACTAATTTCTCATAGATAATTTTAGATAGTTTTGGGAAGTTATAGAAATATAATACTTAATAAGCATTTTCACAATTCATTGTAAACCCCATATGAACTTCAAAATATTATTATCATAGATTAAATTGACTGTGATTTTCCAACAGAAATAATTTCACCTAATTATCTATATTAAGTCCTTTTTAAATGTGATTAGAATTCCTCAATGGTTATCAAAACTTTTCCAATGTAAAAAAAAAAACAATGCTATCAATACATGAAGTAACTAACCATTCCATAAAATGAGAACATGCATAGGCCACACATTCATATCAGTAGATTACCTCTCACACTTGTCTTCTATGTTTCCAGTAGTTCTCTACCTATTTGAGTTCTCAAGTGTCTGTGGCAGGATTCTAATCATCCCTACCCATCAAATATAAACAAGTATTACTTAACTGATATTAAGCTAAGGTTATGAGTGCAATTGGCTTGCCTTGTACAATTCGATCAAGAGGCTGGCTGGCCATCTTTGTTGAATTGTAAATATAATGAAGCCATTCTTCATTGCATCACAAAATAAAGAGCATCCGATGTATACTATAGACCAAGACACAGATAGCACATGAGAACCTTAGAATTGCAGAAGAAAGCATACATTTTGTAATGTTGTAATAATATAAATAATTTAATATCAATGTTGTTAAATTTTCATAGATCAATTAGGAGTCAAATTTATGACTTTTTATTTGTTGTTGAGTGTTTTACAATTGTGATATTGATCTTCTTGATGATTGGTCCATCTGTAGTTTGGGTGTGACTCATTTCCCAACACCCTTCCTTGAACCAAACTATAGGTGCTTGGAGATCCTAACTTGATCTTTTTGCTGATCTGAGCTTTTATACCATGTTAAATTTTTCATGGATTCAAACCTAGGACCTCCGATGCTAGTGACCTTTTTGACTATCAGTCCATCTTTAATTCAGATGAAATTTGTTTTCTAACGGAAACATTTGATCCCCATAAACAAATTTATTAATAATATAAAATCAAATATCTTTGAAATTAAAATTTTTTCTACTAACAATTATTAATAATGACAACTAAGAAATTAAAATCAGAAGAACAATAGATTTGGTATTGTTATCAATGTTTAAGTTTGATATCCGTTTTCAAAAAGTTATTACCCATAGAATGTTGAACGAAACCATATTTCCTGAGTTTCCTGCATCTTAAAAGGTAACATGTTTGATTCTTTGGAATGTAATGCAAGAAGCATCACCAAACATGGTAACTTCAATATTCATGACACTGTGAAACATCAATAGTATATATCCATATTATGAGTAGTCCAACAACATTAAGATGTGGATTATTAGATTGATAAATTTGTAAATAGAGAATATATTACATGAAATATCAACAAATGTTTTTGGTAATATAACCAGCATTTAAGGGTGTCGTACCTTTTACATAGAGGGCCAAAGGGTTCAAAAGAACCATAGTTCAAACCAACTGAATTAGAAACAAACAGAGACAGCTGACCAACAGCTGAGGAACAACAAAACTGTTAAACCCTAAAACTAGAGGGAACCAACCTGACTCCCTGAACCTGAAGCCGCAAAAAAGCAACAATTATTGCAAGCTTTCAAATCCACTAGCAAAATACGTACTCTTGAATGCACTGCAGACACAGATATTGTCTTTTAAGATCTTAAAAAATCTATGAAAAACTACATTCGTGAGTCTTTCTTAGAAAAAGATGCACAGATTATTACTTACTGATAAACATTGTAACTATGTAGAAATTACTAAATCAAAGAAGGTAAGGTCAAATTTCTAAAAGTAAAGCTCTCCCAAAGATGAATACTGCAAACTCTATCAGTGTGGCTGATGGCATAAATTTGTCCAGATTCACAAGAAAATAGAATGATAACTACCTAAAATATGACAAGATGTTGAGAGTCTACAGGCATAATTCTAATCTTATATTTGTGTGCAAGTGGCATAACAAGAAAAGACCTACAGTCATTAAATTATCCTTGTTTTATTAGCATCTGGTTCTTTTAAAGATATTCTATTATACAGCTAAACCATTTATTAGAGAAAAAATATATAGCTATCTTGTATTGTTTTTTAGATTATGAGTATACAAATTCTAACACTGATATTTTTAATGAATTGAATATTATTTATATTTGAATGTTAAATCTTAAAAAAAATGTTGATGATGTTATAAATGAAAGCCAATATGATACATATACTTTTACCTTGTAAATTAGAAAGAATGCAGAAAAGAAATTATCATAATATTTTTATTTAAAAATCTATAATCTTCTAAGTAATTAAGATCTGTACATTTGCAATCAATAGTTCTACTGACTTGTGGATAGTTGAAATATCACAACAAATCAAAAAAAATTATTTTTTTAATACAAAAGTGTATGATTTACATATTAATAAGAAATGAAAAATAGACTCTAATTCAAATTAATACATTTACAATCAATAATTCTCTTGACTTTTTAATCATTAAAACATAAAAATAAAAGAAACATATTATTTGTTTGATTAAAAAAAACATTCACACTAACCTCATATTAATTCTTCACCAGAATGCAAAGATAGACTTTCAGCAAGAAAACTCCTCCCTGCAAGCTTTATTTTTCCAATACCATCTATACCATAACATTGAAAAACATTCATTTTTCAATATGACTATTTCTACTCTCAGAGTATTCGTTTTCCTAATATCACTTTAACAAACTTGGTGCAGCTATATGAAAACTTTTTATCACAATTATCATATCTTGGGTGAAAAACAAATGCAATATATAGAGTCCGTTGGTGCTGGAAGTCATGCTTTTTGAATGCTCATGAAGTCATGCTTTTTAAATGAAGTAGAAGTCATGCTTTTTAAATGAAGTAGAAGTCATGCTTTTTGAATGCATTTTACTTCAATATGTGAAGAATAATAATAATTCATTTGAAGTCATGTTTTTCTTAGACTACGTTTTATATTCTTCCCCCAAGCTTTCTAATAATAGGTTTGAGAGTTAATACATTTAAATCTAATTTTCACTTTTATGAAAATAAGCAATCCTCCTTTTGAATTAGTGTTTTGGGTTTTGGTAGAATAATTATTAGTTATGAGGGATTGATTAACTATTGAGTAATATAAAAATTACACTCTCGATATTCTTTGACAATTTCTTTCTTTAGGTAGGTTTAAATATTATATTGATAAATAATATATTAAATATTTTTTATAATAATTAAGTAAAAGTATTATTAAATATTTTTATGATGAAAACTGTTATATTTTTATATTTATATATTAAAAACATCATATATGTTTAGACATCTAAAATATGATATTATCCAATCATACCTAATTTTATCTTATTTTTTGTTCATTAATTAAATAAATTAGTAATATTTATTTAATTATTCTTATTATTTTCCACCTTTATTTTAATTCTTTAGTTAAATAAATATTTACTATTTATTTAATTATTATTTTTCATCATGATCCCATTAATTAAATAAATAGTATTTATTTATTTATTCAATTAATTCCATTTATTATATATCCTTGTCCATTTAATCCTAGCTCTTAGTCTTGTTCACATGGATCATAATCTAATTTTTTTCCTCATGTGACAAATGTAAATGTACCCTTCACATGTCTAACTAACTCGTCTATATTCATTGAACCTAGACATTTAACTAAAATTCAAATTAACTTTTTATCTTATTCGCTCATCTCATTTAACCTCTTAATCCTAGTCCCAATCTTAAAATCCTTGTCTATATTCATTGAACCTAGACATAATTAGTGGGGTCACATTAGTGAGGCTCTATTTGTTACTACCACGTATGTGAAATGAAAGTGGCAAGTCCTTCATGACCTAGTTCATGATCATTTAGCAAAAAGTAACTTTTTGGCTAGACGACATGAAAAATAGTAACAAATAGAAACTTGCAAATTTCAATACTTGTAAATAGAAAACATTGAATTTGCTAATTTTCTCAATTGTTATAAAACCAATTATGATGGTCGCTCTTGTTTCCCGCCCATATGCATTTTTGAATGGCTCTGCGATGGTTTCTCCTCTCTGCCACTCTGTTCCCTCCTGCCATGGCAGAAACTAGAACTGCCACTCTGTCTCCTACCCTAGCGGAATCCTGAACTGCTCCCATCTTGGTGGTTTTGGTTCTATGGCGCCACCCCTTTCCTTGCCTGGTAAGCTTGGCTCTGTGACGCTGCCCCTATCTTCTCCTTGTTGTGAGCTCATTCTTCATCTCTCTACAGATACTGTGGGTACTACATGTTCCTCACCTTCGATGGTTGAAGTGGTTGTTGGGGTTTTTATGGGTGATGCTTTTGTGGGAGTTTCTGGGGTCCCTAATGATGTTGCATTTTCTTCTCCTCCCATGGTTGAGAAGGCTATTGGAGCTACTGTTTCTCGGTTGTCCCCATCCTCTTAGGAGGGGCAGTTTTCTTATGCTGATGTTGTGAAGTCTAAGAGACCTCAGGAGGGTGTTGTGCAGCCTATGCATTGTGTTGTGGTTGCTCTTATTGTTTCTCTTGATAAGGAAGTTTCTGATAATATAGATTTATATTCCAAAAATGCTCTTATTTGCAAATTATGTTGCTTGTGGCCTTCTCTTCCTAACTTGCACCTTTCAATTACCAATCACTAGTCTCCTTTGGTGGATGGCACGATGAAGATTTACCCTTCTGCAAGGGGTTTTTTGTGGTGAGTTTTAATTCTTCTGAAGAAAGACAAGTTGTTTTAGCTCATGGTCTATGGATGTGGGAGTCTCATCCCCTTTCCTTGAGACCTTGGGTTTTTTCCTTTAACCCTTTGAAAGAACCATTGGATGTGATGCCTGTTTAGGTAAGCTTGCCCTATCTTCCCTTACAGTTCTAGTGTTCCTCTGCCTATGAGGGCATTGGTAATGCTATTGATATATTTTTGAAAGTGGATAGGGCTTCCGAGAATTTTACTCATACTTCCTTCAGTAGGATTCTAGTGGAGGTTGATCTATTGAAGGTTTTACTTGGAGAGGTTGTGTTATAGATTAATGGTTGGTGTTGGTCTCAGCTTGTGGATTATGAGGGTCTTCCTTTTCGTTGTAGACATTGTTTTGTTGTTGGCCACTTGGCTCGTGACTACTCTAAATGCTCCCACCCTGTTTCTTCTTATACATGGTGGAAGAATTCACTGCATGAACACTTAACAGTTCGCCCTATGGTTGACTCTACTTCTTTTGATAATGATGAATCTAGGCCTACTTCCCCTTCTATGAGGCTTAATATGAGTGTTGTGATGGATGTTGCTCCTCAAATGCCAGTTTTTGCTCCACCTGACTCAGTTGTGGTGAGTGTTGTTCCTTCTATGGATACTATTGTGCAGCCTTTGGATTTGGCTGTCCCTAATGTTGTTTGTGTTGCCTCCTTTGAGGCCAATGTATTGGAAAATGTTGCAGTAAGTCCTAAAAATTTAGGCTTGGTTTCAGATACTGTACCTAATGTTTCAGTTGTTCCTCTAGTTTGCTACTCTAGGGGGGATTCTTCCCCTTCAAATCAAAATTTCTTGATTTTAGTTTTTGATTCTCCTTGGACTACAGTTCATAGAAAAAAGAAATGTCCTTCTAAGAAGGTCATGGTCTCGTTTAACTCACCCTCAAAGGCTTTATTTGGTTCAAGTGCTACTCCTTGAATAGTTCTATGTTTTTTGTTCTGACTGGTTGTTTCTCTCTGGTTCATTGTGTTTTGCCAGTCTGTTTTGCTGAGCTGTTAGGCTTTGTTTTTCATTTTGTAATGGGTCAGGGCCCTTCTCCTACTTATCTAATCAAAAATATTGAATTTCCTAACAAATTTAAAATTTCTACACGATGTATTTCCTTTTGAGGTTAATAAGAACCCAAATAATCCTTACAATAAAATCCATGGAAGAAGAGAATCAAAAGACATGTCATATTCATTGAGCTCATCAAAAAATCCATAAATATTCTTAAGAATTCCTCCTATTTGAATATTATCATTCTAGTAGATTGAGACCCCATAAATACCTTATTTGTCTCTAGAACAAACTTACCTTCCTTTGTTGCACATGTCAGGCTATAAGATTAGAGAGAGGAAAGAGGAGAAGGTAGTTGAGATGAACATTAATAGAAAGTGGAAAGTCGCAATACTATGAACAATATGACCCTTCAAACTTTGGAAAGCTATTTTTTTTTCATAGTACCATTTATTTTTCTTTTAATTATCCACGGCATTAGAGCTCTCCAAAGATAGACTTTTCCAGAACTGTTGAAATAATTTTGAATCTGATAACATAATAAATACAACATCTCTTAAATATAAGAGTACATGGCAAATAGACCAGATCTATAGTGAATTCATGTTATATGAATATGAGCTTTGTGGGGGCTAGGCAATGCCATGGTTTTGCTTGAGCTTCTTTTGGGCATTATGCTCATACAAATGAAGAAGAGCAATTGCATAGAGTGTTTCCAAAGTAACACCCTCTGTGTGTATTTTGTATACATCAAAATCACCCAATACTTGAAATCATCATCAAATTATTCTAAAACTAATACAAAATTATAAAGTAAGTATTCAACATTTGTGATAGGAAAGAAGAAATCCATACCTGGTTTTGATGGAGGGTTTAGAGAAGTTATAAGCTTGAAAATATGTAGTAAAAAGTTGAATGGATTAACACTATAGTTGTAAGGTTTCCAATATAATAAGAATTTAGAGATCTCACCAAATAAATGATGTCACTAGCATTTGAATAATCAATACATGATAATAAATAATGATGACATACAAGTTTAACAATAATGAATGTAACAAGAAAGTTGAATTGATAAAGATCAAGAAGGATGTCATAGACTTGCTTATATGCCAGGCATGTAGGGGACACACAATGAATTATTGCCACTCATATACGATACAATGACACCTAATAATACATATCTTGATGTGGCTCAAATGGGTTCCAAGTATAGCATCAAAAGTAGCAGTAGCAAATAGGAATGACCATCCAAAAAGAAGAGGAGGACATGGAAATAAAGGTATACCATTTGTAAATTTAGCATCATGAGAATATGAAAAAGGCACCAAGAAAATATGAACATGTGCACTACAATTAGAATGATGAGGTGCCAAAAATTCATATCTACATATATCCATAAATGGTGTATCATAGCATTGTTTTGTGTTTTGTTTAATTTAAAGTCCTAAACCAGTCAAAGCTAGTGACATATGCAAGAGGAAGTGGCCATTAAAATGGTGCCTCAAGAATCAATCAAGGTACCATTAACTTCTATTCTAGCATTACCAAAAAGCAACACAAACCTGCATTCACAAGGGTGATGTAATACCTGTACAGGAGAATACTATACTAGGTAAGGATTGAGAAAGGAAATAAAATATTGACCAAATAAAAGAAGTATGAATTGCTACTGTATTAATTAAGGTTTGCACATTTTGGTGGTGAAATCGTGTGGCTTTTCCAATGTTCAACATAGAATTTTATAAGTGAATTTAAAATGTGATAGGCATGAAATCAATATTTATTGTGCATGACAATCTATTTGAACATTAACATAGTAGATAATCACATTAATTAAATCTAGAAATTAGGATTGTATAACATGTATGATGCAACTTCTACAATAAAACATGTTTATAAATATCATGAAATATTTAATATCGTTTATATATAAATTTTGTAATTCATTTTAGATCATAAGAAAATCAAGATTCTTGAAAGGTTTTGATTTTCTTATAATATCAAAATTATATCATAATAGAATAATTTTGAATTAACTAGATTATGAAATATAATACACAAAAATAAACAACATACATTACAGATTAAGTATATACACTTTAAATTATCTAAAATAATATCTAACCTTTTTCAAATAAATCATGCTTACTTAATGGCATCTAACTATTTAAGAAGGTGAAAATACATTCCAAACTTTCTTCAAACAAATCTGCACTTTTCAAAAATCTTGAAGAAATATTGTCATTAACTTAGTCCAAAAGGTCAGATTCTATTTTGAATGGCGTTGGTGGTATGGCTCTGGTGCCTATGGCTGCAGGTGGATTGGTGAACAAGTGTCCTTCCATTGCTCCTATTGTGGGCTACTCAATAGATTTGGGTGTTGTAGCTTTGGGTGCACTGGGCAGGAGTCTGTCGAATGACTCTTTGTCAATATCGTAGGATGTGGGTTCTTCTTTGGGTGCAGGGTCCCCCTTGTTCCTCTAGACATTTTGTAGGTTCTGGGCTAGGGTGTGCACATGGACAGTGACTGCATGGCTCCTTTGGGTGGAATTTTTGTGGTATGTGAGGAGTTGTGTCCTCCCTCTACTCATATTACTTCCTTTGTGAGTGTTGTGTGGGGTGTGACCGCCCCCCCTCCTAGTGCCTCTAATGGCTTTCGTAAATCATTCTCTGATGTTGCTCATGCCCAGGTCCTAGCTAGGGTTTGTCCTGTGCCTTGTGCTCATGCCTCCCCTGTTGTGGTATGTGGGCCTGAGGTTGCTGAGAATGAGGAATACTATGTGTGGCAAGGTGTGGTCTACATGTTTAACGGTCTGCAGCCCTCCCTTACTAATTTCCATGGATGGGTTTCTGCTTCCTGGAAGCCTATTGTTTTGGAACAAACGAAGCTCTATCCCAGTGCTAGAGGGTTTTTCTTTGCAACTTTTTCTTCCCCGGAGGATTGTGACAAAGTGTTAGACAGGGTGTGGATGTGGGGTGTTCATTCACTATTCATTCAGCCTTGGTCTCACTCTTTCAATCCTCTTACGGAGCCTATGAATATTAGACCTGTCTGGGTCCAACTGTCGAATCTACTCTAGTTTTGGGAGAATTCTTGCTTTGAAGCTATTGGCAATGTTGTTGGTAGATTTTTGAAGGTGGATTCTATGTCTCGGGATCTTGGGCATAGTACGGTGGCTTGTATTTTAATCGATTTGGACATCTCCAAACCTCTCCATGGTGATGTGGTTTTTATGGTGGTAGATAGACCTTGGAAGTAGCTTCTAGACTATGAGGGGCTCCCTTTTCGGTGTAGGAGATGTTTCTTTGTTGGTCACCTGGCCTCTAATTGCCCTCTTTCTCACTATAAGGGTGTTGCTACTTGGTGGAAGAATGTTTTCCTGGACCATCTCACGGTTGATTCTACCTCTTCGAATGATTCCTTTGAGGAGGGTGACCCTCCCCTTACTACTCCCTTGGAGTTGGAGCCTTTCCAGGCTCCTCTTTCGACCTGCCCTTCTGTAGAACCTTTTGTTGTCACTATGTCATCAGTTCCTGCCCATCGCTCATGTTGCCTAATTTTGTTGTCCCTTTGATCGCGCTTGACTCCTCTTCTTATTTGTTAGCTCCCTTGTCGCGTGATGTCTCCTCGCCCAGGGTGGCTAGTATGGATCCACTCCCCTTGCCTCGCTCGATGGATTTTGATTCTAAGCCTTCCTAGTCAGTTATGCTGAGGAAGAAGAAGGGTCTTCCCAAATCCATTGCCTCTTCGTGGCCACGAGTTCTGGGAGTCAGATTGGTCCCCTCTGGTTTTGGGGTTGTCTAATTTTTTTTGTTGTTCTACAACTGTTAGTCAGTTGTCTCTATTTGTTTCTCCTCTAGTTCAGTTGGTTTTGATGAGGGCACAACCTGAGACACAGAAAATAACCCACAAACAAGAGAATAATTTTATTACTCAGAAAATGGAGCTTCTTACATGCAGAGGATCTCAATCCCCAATTTCTACAACACATGTAAGCTATAGAAAGCTACAAAATAACCCTTTCGCAATATGTGAGCTTGTCCCCCAAAAAGTTACCCAAAAATTAGAAAACCCTTCCATAAATAGAGCTCCTCATTAGTTTGGAGCCAAAACAACATTCAAATTGAGTTTAGGCGGTTTGGCACCAAAAATTTACAACATGAAGTTCAAATTTCTAAAGAGCATTTGCAATGGTATCTTCTAGAAAGTGCACCAACTTTCTGGGGCCATAACTTTTGATCCGGGACTCCGATTCGCGAACCGTTTGAACCATTGGAAAGGTCTCAAAGTCAAGAATGTGCTAGAAATTAGTTATTCTAATTTTTGCAAGTTTTAGAGCCGATCCACGAGCTCTAAGTGCCTCAAATCCCACTCATAAGATTTTTAGGTGCAAATCTGGGAAACTAAAACTGCAATATCTTTCAACCTAGGATCAGAAAATAAAAACCATAAATTGGGAATTTCATTATGATGAAAAGAGTATCCAAAAATGTAAAAACATCTAAAAACTGTGAAACTTAAAATTTAACTATTTTTGGGTGATGCAAGATTGCCCTTACACCATTGGATGCTCTTGCATCAGACAACCAGGGTAATTTTGAGAAGTGATGCCGTCATGTCTCAGATGGTTGAGGAAAATCCAACTGGTGAACCGCTGCCTTAGATAGCCAGGATGAATCTTCCACAAGCCTTCCTCTCCATTTTACCAGATATTTTTCATACTGCCTATTTTTGGTACTCCTTCCCACATGACTATCCAAGATTTCCTCAATCTCTTCCTTTTCTGAAGTAGGTGCTGGAATCCCACACTGTTCCATCATTGGTACTTCCTTTGCACCATCTTCATGATACTTTGTCAAATCTAAAATGTTGAACACAGGGGAAATGTTGAGTCCATCCGACAACTCTACCTCATATGCATTCCCTGAATCATGCCTCTTCAAAATTTTACAGGGAGAAAACTTCTTCATCTTCAATTTGTTAATGTTCCCACTGGAAACCTTTCTTTCCTCAAGTGGACCATCACTTCATCACCAATTTGAAACTCCTTATACCTCTTCTTCTAATCTGCCTTAGCCTTATACTTCATATTCATCTTGTTAATACATTCTTTTACCTTCTCATGTATATCCTTGATGTTTTCTACAAAATCTTCAGTTTCAACACTTATTTTCTTCTCTTGGTCCATCTTCCTCAATTCTGGAGCTGTTTTGGGGCTACCTCCATACACAATCTGGAATGGTGATCTACCAGTGCTTCTGTTGATAGAATTGTTGTAAGAAAATTCTGCCTGGGGTAAGATCAAGTCCCATCCCTTGGGTTTATCTCCTACCAAACATCTCAGTAGGTTACCCAAACTCCTGTTAACAACCTTTGTCTGCCCATTTGTTTGCGGATGGTGTGCAGAACTGAACTTCAACTGTCTTATTTCACTTCCGCAGGTCCTCAAAATTTGCCCCACAAATTTGGTGTCCGCGATTTGAAACAATACTCTTTGGTGACCATTGTAGCCTCACCACACCTCTTTGAAGAACAAGTCAACAATGTGGACTTTTGCATCATGGAATCTTCGACGTGGAATGAAATATACCATCTTTGAGAAACCTATCAACCACCACAAAGTGAATCATTCCCTCGTTGTGTCATGGCAAACCAAAGGAACAAAGTCCATACTTATATCCTCCCACTTGGCCTCTGGTGATACGGGTAGGGCTGATATAAGCTGTATTACAGTTCACTCCTTTAGCCATCGACATACTCACGACTTTGTACAAACTTCTTCACATCTTGTAATAACTGAGGCCAATAATAATGCTCACTGATAATGGCAATGGTCTTATCCCGACCAAAATGTCCTACCATTCCTCCACTATGCTTCTCCTTTATCGGGTTCTCCCTCATGGAACTCCTCGGGATACACAATTGACTTCCCTTAAATAACATGCCATCCTAGATTATGAAATCTAGCCACCTTGTCCTATCCACTGTAACAGGTTCCTTGCAAGCTTTCCAAGCCTCGCAATCGGGATCTTAACGCATCTGATTGTCGCCAGGTTCAGTGAACTAGCCGCTTCAATCTGCATCTTTGTCATCAATGTATGCCTCCTACTTCAAGGCATCTGCAACTGTTGACCCCACTCCTATGTTTCAAAACAAAGGGTATAACATAAAAACTCTACCATTTCACATGCCTCTAATTTAATTTTCCCGACTATTTAGGTACTGCAAGGCCTGATGATCAGTATATAGGAAAAATTCCTTCGGCAAGAAATAATGTCTCCATTTCTTTAATGCTTGAACTATTGCATAAAATTCTTGATCATATACAAAATACTTTCTCTTAGCATCATTTAACTTTTCACTGGAAATAGGCTGATGGGGCTTACCTTCTTGGGTCCAACCTTTGCTCCAATGGCAAATACTAGCATCACAATCCACACGAAACACCTTGTTGAAATCTGGGAAGGATAGAATGGGTTGCTCTGTCACCTTCTACTTCAACAGTTCAATTTTTTTTGCTGCTCCAATGCTCCACTTGAACTCTTTTATATCCCCTCTCATTATTTCAGTCAAGGGTCCACAGATACTATTGAAGTTTCTAATAGCTTTCATAAAACTAGCCAAACCATGGAAAGATCACCTCGATGCGGTTCTTGGGAGTAGGCCCGTTCCATAACTAGCCTTCGCAACTACTCTGGGTCCCATCTTGAGACCTTCTGCTGAGACAACAAACCCCAAGTACACTAACTCCCTCTTCACAAAACTGCACTTCTTCAGATTAATCAATAGTTTCTCTTCTCTTAACTTCTCAAAGGCTCTCTGAATATGCATCAGATGCTCATCCAATGTATTACTGAAAATCAAAATATCATCTAAATACACAATAAGAAAACTTCCTAGAAATTCTTTTAGTATCTCGTTCATGAGCCGCATGAATGTGTTCGGTGCATTGGTTAGCCCAAAAGGCATGACTAACCACTCGTACAGGCCCTCTTTAGTCTTAAGGTCAGTCTTCCATTCATCTCCCTCTCGAATCCGGATCTAGTGATATCCACTCTTTAGATCAATCTTTGTGAAGTACTAAGCTCCACTCAAATAGTCCATCAAGTCATCCACCCTTGGCAGGGGAAATCTGTACTTGATTGTTATCTTGTTTATGGCTCAGGAATCTATACACATCCTCCACTCCCCATCCTTCTTTGGTGCTAGTACTGCAGGTACTGCACATGGACTCAAACTCTCCCATATCAAACCCTTTCTGTAACTCTTGAAGACTTGTACGTTTCAGCTCCTCGTTTTATGGAGTCATTCTATGAGCTACTTATTTGGAAAACTAGCTCCCAGAATCAATCAATCTGATGGCTGAGTCTTCCTTATTAAGCGGTAAAACCTGGGTACATTACTCCGAAACAATATCTTGAAACTCATCAACATCCTAGAAACTTCTTCCTGGGAAGCTACTCACTATCCCTCATTACTCATTCTAGGAATCAATGCACCCAACACTGCGGCTCATGCTTCATACCTTCTAAAATTTTCTTCCATCTACATAGCAAATTCTAGCACTACTGCATACCTTTTCTTCGGTCTCCTTCAGGGGTTTCAACTTGTGACGAACCTCATCCTTTGTCAAGGAATAAGTGTTTGCATAGCCATCATGTATAGCTCGCCTATCGAACTGCCACGGCCTCCCCAACAACATGTGACATGCATCCATGGGGATGATATCACAGAGTACCTCATCATGGTAGCTCTCGATCTTGAACTTTACTAGGCACTACTCATTGACTAAAACTTTGTGGTCTTTCTACAACCAGGCAATCCGATACGGATGCGGGTGCCTTTCCCTCTTCAGCTTCAACTTTGTGACCATCTCCTCTGACACCAGATTATCAGTGCTCCCACCGTCAATAATGACATCACAACATTTTCCTTCACACTTGCACCTTGTGCGAAACAAATTCTTCCTCTGTTCTAGTTCCTTTTCTTTAGTCACTAGGGCTCTCCTAATCACTAGGGTTTCTCCCCTTTCAGCATCATCTGAATGTTTAGATTGGGCCTCCTCATTTTCATGTGCAACCCTTCCATGACCTTCTGGCCTTTTGTCTGCCCTTCCTTAGTGTTGTGGACATTCATAGGCTTGATGCCCTTCTTCACCCTGCTGGAAACAAGTTCCTGCAGAAACCACCTCTTGGAAATCCTTGTCCATATCTCCCTCGTCCTCTACCTCTTTGATCACCACTGTTTTGATCATGAGGGCGGTAGAAGTTGTCATTCCTTTGGCTTCGGCTGGTACCCACATCTTCACTTTTCTTTTCATCATCATTTCGGCTTCCTGAAGGTCTTCCATTGCCCCTTCCGATTTTACCTCCTCATCCTTTTTGCTTGCCATTGAATCTTTTGTTTAGCTTCTCTTCCACCTTTAGAGCAAACTAATACACATCCTCAATGGTGGTCATTCTGACTAGGCTTAACTCCTCCTGAATGCTTGGTCATAACCCATTAAGATATCGGGCTACCTTCTCCTTATTGGCCTCTGTGTGACCCATTTTGATGATTAGCTTGTGAAAATCTTCAGTATATTCTTTCACAGATCTACTTCCTTGCTTTAACCATTCCAATTTCTTCAACAGATCTAACTCGTAGTCCATTGGTATGAACTGCTTCTTCAGTTTCTCTACCATGCGATCCCATCTGGTGATCTTGACTTTTCCTCTTCAATTTCTTTCCAACTGGACCTCTTTCTACCAAATACTGGCATGGCCCTTCAACTTCATTTTTGCAAACTTAACCCGATTTGGGTCCTCTATTTCCTCATACTCAAAATATTCTTCTAGCTCGTTGATCCAATCGATCAACTCTTCCGGGTTCAGACTTCTAGAATAACTAGGGACTTCTACTCTAGGTCTTTTTCTGATCTTTGAAATGGCCCTTATTAGCCACATTTGGTCTTCATCAATTGTTTCTTCTTCCTCTTCTACATCTGAAACTTCTTCCTCTCTTTCATCCTCACTTTCCTCCCTCAGGTTTAACCCTCTTCTCAACTGCTCTTATAACGCATCAACCTGTCTCTGGAGGGTTGCCAATGCATCTCTTCCACCAGTATCTCTACCGCCTCGACCACCTCTAGCACCACCATGCCTACCAGGTATCACTCTTGGAGGCATCTTTCTTGACCTCGACCCACAACCACGGTTCTAGTGCGAACTGCCTCACGATCGACAATCTGTCCACATGTTCAAGAAAAACCTGCTCTGATACCACTTGATGAGGGCGCAACCCAAGACACATAAAATAACCCACAAACAAGAGAATAATTTTATTACTCAGAAAATGGAGCTTCTTGCATGCAGAAGATCTCAATCCCTAAGTTTTATAATACAAGCAAGCTACAGAAAGCTACAGAATAACCCTTTCGCAATATGCGAGCTTGTCCCCCAAAAAGTTACCCAAAAATTAGAAAATCTGCCCATAAATAGAGCTCCTCATTAGTTTGGAGCCAAAACAACATTCAAATTGAGTTTAGGCGGTTTGGTGCCAAAAATTTACAACATGAAGTTCAAATTTCAAAAGAGTATTTGCAATGGTATCTTCTAGAAAGTGCGCCAACTTCGCGAGGCCATAACTTTTGATCCGAGACTCTGATTCGCGAACCATTTGAACCGTTGGAAAGGTCTCAAAGTCAAGAACACACTTAAAATTAGCTATGCTAATTTCAACAAGTTTCAGAGCTGATCCGGGAGCTCTAAGTGCCTCAAATCCCACTCAGAAGATTTTCAAGTGCAAATCTGGGAAACTAAAACTGCAATATCTTTCAACCTAGGAACAGAAAAGAAAAATCGTAAATTGGGAATTTCATTATGACGAAAAGGGTATCCAAAAATGTAAAAAATATCTAAAAACTGAGAAACTTAAAATTTAACTATTTTTGGGTGATGCAAAATTGCCTTTACACCACTGGATGCTCCTGCATCAGGTTTGAACTATGCTTCCTTTGGCCCTTTGGGCTCTCTGTGTAAAGGGTACAATACCCTGTAAATGTTGCTTATCTTATCAAAAACTTAGTCCAAATGTGATGATACAAGTAATTTAGGAAAATAAGTAAATAAATTTAATTTACACATAGTAAATGACTAGCATTGTCTAATTGACTTTGACACCATGTTAGAAATAAGATCTTAGGATACTAGTCATTACAAAAAATAAAAAATAAAATAAAATTAATATCATGCAAGCATAAATATTGCTGAGAGCCACTCACATTTCATTTTATGTCATATTTTAAGCCTTTTTATATACCTTAATTCCCATTTTCATTTTTTATTTCTATACCATTTTACCACCTATATATCGCATATAATTAAATATACATAAATAATGTTTAATTTAGCTTTTGAGTAAACATAAAAATTAATTATTGAATTGTATTTATAACAAGCATTATCATTCAGCTTGGAAAATAATTTACAACATTCCAAGCAATTGGAAGTAATCTTAACTCTAATATCCACATGCCAAACATAAATATGCATATGGTATTTGGTTGCAAGGATAAAAAAAATTATTTGAAGTTGTTGCTATACTCGTATACCCCTATATTGGTGGAAAATCATAAACCATAAACAATGTAATAAAAGGCATGGTGTGAAAATAGCACACAACTGTTAATTTATGTAGCTTGGATAGGTGTCTCCATTGTCTAGAAGTGTCATTTAATTATTTAATTATTTTCTAGAAACCTCCAGAAAGGGCTGAGTTGTCTAGATAATTATGTAATTAAATAAATTGATTCTCCTAGAGACTTCTAGAATCCAGTTAGTTAGGGTTTTTAGAGTCTATTTAATCTTAGCCATTGATTGAGATTAAATCATGGCCATTGGTTTTCCAATGAGAAAAGTATAAAAGGGGATCAATGGGCAATTGGAGAATACAACAACAAGTAGACTTGCAGTGATAGCAAGTAGAATTGCAGTGAGAGCAAATAGTCTTGCGGTGTTAGCAAGGGCGCAGTGATAGCGTTGGGGATAGCAGCTGTGGAATTTCAGCAGGAGAAATTGAGGGAAGAATTTCCGGAGAAGAATATTGCCGGAGCTCTGCCAGTAAGAGGCAAGCAATTTTTGTATTCCTTAATTTGCTGAAGTTTAATATAATTCCTCATCTGCAGTAGTGGTTTTCCCTTCGGGGTTTTTCCACGGACAATTTGTCCAAAAATATTTTGTTTATTATTGTGAATGTTTTCTTCTCTATTCTTGTGAGTTTTATTGGTGAAGTTGCAGTTGTGTTATTTTTCGATATTTGCTAAGAATTAATTTTTCAGAGTCAAATAATCTATGTATTAGATAGGAGATTAATAATCAGTAACTGCAATAGAATTTTCACATGGTATCGGAGCTGATCTGAGGGCAGACAAAGCTCAGCGCAGGAAAGAGGGTTTATAAAACCCAGTTCTACCTCTTCAAAATTATTATTTGTTTTCTTTTATCTTTTGAGATGGCCTCAGCAGGTTTAAGAGATCAGGACATATTGGATGGAGCCTCAAATTTTGGTGTCTGGAAAGCCAGAATTTCTTTGTTGCTGGAAGAGAATGGGATCAAGGAATATGTGACCAGTGTTGTACCTGTACCTATAGATCCAGCACAACTCTTAGCATATAAGAAGGAAGATGCCAAGGCGAGGAGGCTGATTCTTGATGGTGTCAAGGATCATATTGTTCCACATGTCGCAGAGTTAGATACAGCGAAGAAGATGTGGGATGCCATTTTGAATCTGTACCAGAATGCTACCACTAACCGGAAGCTGATTCTCAGAGAAAAGTTGAGGACTACTCGGATGAACAAAGGAGAGGACGTGACAAGTTACCTCACCAGACTCAGACTTGTCAAGGATGAGTTGGCTGCTGTTGGAGATAATCTAGGTGATGACGAGCTAGTGCGGATAGCCCTAAATGGGTTTACTAAGCAGTGGGATGTCTTTGTTCAAGTTATTAATGGACGAGACACCTTGCCGAGTTGGGATCGACTTTGGAGTGACTTCACTCAGGAGGAGCTTAGACTCAGTCTTGTCAGTAGGACCAGTAGCAAGAGTCAGCAAAGTGAGGCAGAACAGGAGAACGTTGCCCTTGCAGGAAAAGGGAAAGCAAAGAAGGGGTCTAGTAAAGGATCAAATCCACAAGGTGAGAAGAAGAAGAAGGACCTATCTAAAGTCAAGTGCTATGGCTGTCACGAGTTTGGCCACTATGTCAGCGATTGCCCGCAAAGGAAGAAAGGCAAGAAGAAGACAACAGCTTCAGCAAGTGCAGATGAGCTCTCTAGTAGAATGGAGGATGAGTTCGCTCTCATAGCTTGTATGGCTAGCTCAACCTCACAGGGTGTTTGGTATATAGATAGTGGGGCGTCATTTCATATGACAGGAGTTAGAGAGTACTTCTCCAGCTATAAGGAGGAGGATATCAGAATGCAGATTTCTATGGGGAACATGTCCAAGCTCAATCCAGTTGGGAAAGGGACTGTTCTATTTCAGAGGGAGAATGGTAAGCGGATTCCCATTCATGATGTGTTGCATGTGCCAGGCTTAGGTATGAATTTGATTTCCATATCTGTCCTTCAGGATAAAGGTTATAATGTACTCTTTAGAGGGGCAAGTGTGTTAATTAAGCACAAGGATTGGAAATCACCCAT